>JAJIBD010015834.1:0-15825 GCA_021461705.1 Cryptotis parvus | reverse complement strand
TTTTTTTTTTTTTCTTTTTGGGTCACACCCGCGATGCTCAGGGGTTACTCCTGGCTCTGCACTCAGGAATGACTCCTGGCGGTGCTCGGGGGACCATATGGGATGCCGGGATCGAACCTGGGCCAGCACAGGCCTGCCGCATGCAAGGCAAACGCCCTACCCACTGGGCTATCGCTCCGGCCCCCTCTTTGGACATTTCTTTACCAATGGGGATGGGAGGTGGAGAGAGAGAGAGAGAGAGAGAGAGAGAGAGAGAGAGAGAGAGAGAGAGAGAGAGCCCTGCCTAACTCTCTCACCCATCTGTTTCCTTCCCAGTTCAGCCTCTTGGACAATTCCCTAGGGAGCACCAGTTCACAAATGCTCTGTTCACGCCCTAAAAAGCCTAAGGGGTCCTCAACCCTCAGTTTCCCACTTCTCAGTAGTGCGAAAAGTTAACATCTGTGACTCCATCTTTAACACAGAGCCAGGAGCCTCTTCAGAGAAATCATAAGTCTCTTATTTGAATCAGACTATGAAGACCTTTGGACGAGGCCTCAGGAGCAATTGTGTGAAGAAACAACCTGGCAAACCAATGTTCGAAAGATCCAGTCACCAGAACTGATGAGTATGGACCTTAGTCACTGGATGAAATCAGTCGAATCTCTTCATCCTTTCCAGGAAATCAGTAACCCGTAGTGTTGGATCCAGAAGAGTTGAATCTGTTAGCACTAATCACCTCTTTGTTGCTGCTAGTTGTAAGGGCCACACCCCACCCGGGGCTTCTGGGTTCACTAGGGGCCATTCTTGACCATTGTTGGGCGAGGGTAGCTGCTTGAGCCAGTCTTTTGGCACATACAAGTCTCTTGCTCATACAAGACATGTGTTCTTTCTTGACTCACATCCCGGTCCTCAGCTCTTTTTTTTCTTTTTGCTTTTCGGATTGTGCCGGGAGATGCTCAGGGGGTTACTCTTGGTATCTCACTCAGGAATTACTCCAGGCGATGCTCAGAGGTTACTCTTGGTTTTGCTCTCAGGAATTAATCCTGGCACTGCTCAGGGGCCATATGGAATGCTGGGGATCGAACCCGGTTTGGCTGTGTTCAAGGCAAATGCCCTACTGCATGTCCGCTCCAGTCCCCAAAGTGGAGAATCCTTGAGTCTATCAATCCCCTTAGCTGCTGACCTTGGTTTTCCTTCTCTGTGAAATGGGAATAGTGAGAACCACTTTCGGGATCCGTGGAGTGGCTCCCAGAAAGAAACACTGGGGTGACTAGGACTGTCTTCTAAGAAGCTGCAGCCCGCTGGGACCAGGAGGCGCTCCCCAGAGGCTGCCCATCATTTATTTCCTATCACTTCCTCCTTCAGGCTCCTGTCATCCCTGGCAGTGACCTCAGCGCCCTGCCCTGCCCCTCCCATTCCCACATCTCCACCACACCCTGCACCCCACCTCCACACTCAGCCCCACCCCCACCCAGGCTTCTGGAGGCCAAAGCACTTTCCCTTTCAGTTCCCTGCTGCCCTTTGACCTTTACTCTCTGCCTCACTCATACCAGACCCTCTTACTCACCTCTGCAGAGGTCTCAGGAGGGAGCCAGGTTGGAGACAGTTTACAACTGTGCCTTGTGTATTCAGAATTTTTTGAGGGCTGATCTTCTCACTGCGTGTGAGGTGAGCAATGTGTGAATACACCCCTTGAGGGTGTATCAACACCTCAGAAGAGGTACGCATGGCAGGTTGTTTTGTTGTGTGTTTAAAGTTACACATGAGGGGCCTGAGTGATAGTACAGCGGGGAGGGCATTTGCTTTATGCGCGGCCGACCCGGGTTCGATTCCCCAGCATCCCATATGGTCCCCCAAGCACCGCCAGGAGTAATTCCTGAGTGTACATCTAGGAGTAACTAAGCATTGCTGGATGTGACCCAAAAAACCAAACAATCAAACAAATAAATAAAGAGTTACACAGGAGACAGCGAGATGATAGGACAATGGGGAGGGCATTGCCTCGCATGTGACCTGCTGGATGTGATCCCTGGCTTCCCATAGGGTCCCCCAAGCCCCACCAAAAATGATTCCTGAAGTCCTGAGCACGCTGGGTATGACCCTAAAACAGAATACAATAAACCAAAAGTAAAATTACACGTGGTGGTGTGTGAATTACACCTCACAGTTGACGGGGAAATGCTTAGAAGAAAATATAGAATGTCTTTTGTGGTCTCAGGAAGGGACAGGTTTATCTTTAAGAAAATTGGGGGGGGGGTCAGAGAGATAATACAACAGATAGGGTGCTAGCCTTGCATATGGTTGACCTAGGTTCGATCCCTAGCATCCTGTTTGGTCCTCCAAGCAGCTCCGGAGTGATTCCTGAATGTAGAGCCAGGAGTGATCCCTGAGCATCACCGATGTGGCCCCCAAAAAGAAAAAAAGAGACAAGTTGGTTTTTTTTTATTTTTACTTTTTTAGGTCACACCCAGCAATGCTCAGGGCTTACTCTTGGCTCTGCACTCAGGAATTACTCCCTAGTGATGCTTCGAGGGATCATATGGGATGCTGGGGATGGAACCCGGATTGGTCGTGTGCAAGGCAAACGCCCCTCACCACTGTGCTTCCTCTTCAGCCCCTCTATTTTTTTTATTTTATATTATTTATAGTACTGGTGACTAACCCAGTGCCTCACACGTGCAAGGAAGTGTTCTACTACTGAGCTTCATCCCTTATGATCCCCTTCTCTTTTGTGGGGGCTGCACCACAGATGGTGCTGGGGGATGCGCCTGTCTCTGTGCTCAGGAGTGACCCCTAGTGGTCCTCAGGAACTCACATTCGGTTTCTGGAATTAAAAATGCTGGTGGGGAGTGGGGTTGGCCAGATGCAAGTCCAGGCACTGAACTCTTTCCAGCCCAGCCTCCCCACATCATTTTGGTGGTGTTGGGAGATCCAACCCAGAGCATCAGACATGTGAGCTAACTGCTTTGCCACTGAGCCACACTGGCTGCCCAGAGAGAATCCCTTTGTCCAAAGGGAAATTGTGGGAGCTTAAAGGCACAGTACTTCCCGAAGGAGTGTTAAGACCGTTGAGGCCAGGGTTCTGAACCTGGCCGAGACTATAAATAGGGGCCCCAGGAGAGCATCCTGGAGAGGCTTCTGGACTGAGAGAGCAGTGGTCTCTGGTGCCTGTCCAGCACCTAGGCTATGGGGCCTCTGGTGCCTGAGCCAGATGGCCAGTACCAGGGAGGAGATGCTGCTCCTGATGCCTAGCCCCAAGGACCAGCACCAGAGCCACACAGCCTGGTGCCTGAGCTAAGGGCTGGCATCAAAGCTACAGGGCTACAGAGCTTCAGGACTACTGAGTATTAGGACCACCGGAAGTTGGGCAACACAGAGTTACTAAAATAATTTTTTTAATATTTTATTGCACCAACATGTGATATACAATTACAAAGATGCTCATGTTTGGGTTTCAGTCACACAGTCCTCCAGCACCCATCCCTCCACCAGTGCCCATCTCCCACCAACAACGTCCCCAATTCCCTCCCCCTCCATGGCAAGTTCTCTATCTCTTCTCTCTCTCTCTCTTTCCTTCTCTCTTCTACACATTGTGGATTGCAATACATACATCCAGAGATCATCATGCACATCTTTTCTCCTATATTCAATGCTCAGTTCCAGGCTGGCATCATCACCGTTGACAAACATCAGCACACTGCTCCCCCTCTCTGTCCCACCTAACCACAGATTCCCACATGCCCGTGGTAGATTCCACCTTTTCTCCTTTTTTAATTGAAAGATGCTCATGTAGAGTCCTTGGCTCCACAGGGTTCCAACACGCACCCTCCACCCGATCCCATCTCCCATCACCAGCGTCCCGTCTCCCTCCCCCTCCCGAATCCCAACCACCCGCGGCGGGCTTTATATGTCATCTCCTTCCTCTGTATATCTCCCTCCCAGCAAACCCTCCTGCTGTTCGCGGAATGCAGTGTACCAAAAAACATCATTGTTTCACCACCCTAGTGGCGGCGCGGCCGCAAGCAGCCGCGCGACCTGGGCTCGAACTGGTTTTGCTGGTCCTCTGGTCGTGGGGCATTTTCCCAGCGTCAGACAACGAAAATGGCGGCTAGTGTGATGGACGAGTCCCATCCGGTTGCTTCCAGGACCCCCGGAGGCGGCGGGCCCACTCCCAAAGCCCATCTGCCCTCCTCGGGGAACTAAAATAATTTAATAGGGATTCAGAGACACAAGACATGATAGCCAATAGATGAAACAAGGTAACTAGGTAAAAGATGAACTAGATAGGGACATAGCCAAGGAGTCCAGAGAAGAGAAGCCCTGAGTTAAAGGACATAAGGAGTAGGTCCTGAAAAGACATCCCAGGAGAGGCGGAAGTGGAGGCTCTGACAAGCAGAGCCTGCACAGACCCAAAGAGACAGCAGCTTGCAGGAGAGCGGGGAGGAGTTGAGCCTGCACAGACCCTCAGGGAGAGAGAGAGGCCTGCAGGAGAAACCGCCCTGAGAGACAGAGGTCCAGGAGAGGTTCCTGCAGAGAGCAAGCGGCAAGATGAAACACTTGTCTTGTCTTGTATCACTTGTCTTCCGTTGTTAATCGATTTGCTCGGCGGGCACCAATAACGTCTCCATTCGTTGTGAATGAAATCCATTCTTATTACTGTTTTTGGCATATCGAACACACCATGGGTAGCTTGCCAGGCTCTGTCGTGGCTCTGGGTTCATCCCAGGAGGCCCAGTCTTTTCTCTGTCAGACCATCAACCATCCAGGGCCCACGGGGCAGAACCCTGGGTGTAGACAAGCCTGTCTCCTGTCTGCCACCTGCTGATGCAGCCGGGCACTGCAGCCACACCTGCAACACCTCTAGAGCCTGGAGATGAAACAAAGTAAACATTAAAGAATAACCTTCAGGGGGCCGAGCAATAGTCCAGCGGGTAGGGAGCTTGGGGGTTCGATCCTGGGCATCCCATACGGTCCTCTGTAGCACCACCAGGAGTAACCCCTCAGCATTGCCAAATATGACCGAAAAAAAGCAAAATAATAATAATAATGATAATGATAATAATAATAATAATGATAAGAATAATAATAGTAATAATCATCATCATCTTCAGGAATCTCTAGCCTTGCTCATTATTCCTCAGACAGATTATTATTTTTTTTCTGGGTCACACTCGGCGATGCTCAGGAGTTACTCAGGAATTCCTCCTGGTGGTGCTCGGGCCTCAGAAGCCAGAGGACCCCCACACCATGAGGGCCGCCATTTTCCACATCCGGACTCCCCCTCCTGTCAGAACTCCACCCAGCAGAAGAGCTGATCACAGCCGCGGTTCACCAATAAATGCTGGAGATCAGAGGTGACTACAAGAGTATCCCACCTCCATGGCAGAGCCTGGCAAGCTACCCATGTTGTATTTGATATGCCAAATACCAGTAACAATTATAGACCTCATTCCCATGACCTGATGGAATGGTTTGAGGCTCTTTATGTTCCTGGAGCAAGCAGATGCCCTTGGGCTCTACTGGCATGAGACAGGACATGGAGATGTTACTGGAGCCCGCTCGAGCAAATCGATGATGAGCGGGAAGACAAGTGACAAGTGGTGCTCAGGAACCATATTGGATGCCAGGGATTGAACCCAGGTTAACCGTATGCAAGGCAAACGCCCTACCCACTGGACTATTGCTCCGGCCCCTTCTGCAGACAGATTAGGGGAAGAGTATAGGCCCAGATACATACCAGGGATTCTAGCGGACAGTGAGTACTGCTGGGACCTAGCTAGACCCCAGCATCTGCTGCCGTAGTCACCCCCGACCCCCAAGTAATGTTAACGCTATGGAATCCACAGGCGATCTCTTGAACCTGGGGCCTTGTGACCTCCCTGAGGGGGAGCCATGGTCCTCCCTCCAATACAGTTATTTTTAAGCCTTAACAGGAAAGATTTTTTTTTTTTTTTTTTTGGGCCATATCTGGCAATGCTCAGGGGTTACTTCTGACTCTGCACTCAGGAATTATTCCTGACAGTGCTCAAGGGGCCATATGGGATGCCTGGGATTGAACCCAAGCGGCCGAGTGTAAGGCAAATGCTCTACCCTCTGTGCTATCACTTCCATCCTGGGAAATAGTTTCTGTTTGTCAAAGAATGTCATGGGGCCGGAGGCGATAGTCCAGCGGGTAGGGCATTAGCCTTGCATGCGGCTGGCCCGTGCCGCCCGGGTTCGATCCCTGGCATCCCATATGGTCCCCGAGCACCACCAGGAATAATTCCTTGGTGGAAGAGCCAGGAGAAACCCCTGAGCATTGCTGGGGTGGTGACAAAAAAAAAAAAAAAAAAAAAAAAAGAATGTCCACAGAGGGGCCCAGTAAGACACTTGCTTTGCATGTAGACAACTTCGATTTGATATCTGTCATCCCATATGGTCCTCTGAGCATGGTAGGGAGTGATCCATAAGTGCAGAGCAAGGGAGTAACCTCTGAGCATTTCCAGGTATGACCCGAAAACAAGACAAACAAAAAGTCCAAAGAGGGCCAGAGTGGTAGTACAATGGGTAGGGTATTTGCTTGCATGTGGCTTCCTGGCATGTTAGATGATCCCCGAGCTCACATGGTGTAATTCCTGAGCATAGAGCCTGGAGTCAGCCCTGAGCACCACTAGAGGTGAAAAAACTGAAAAAACAAGACAAAACAGAAAAAAAAATGGTTCATGGAGCGGTTAAATTTAGAAAGGGGTTGGAGAGATAGTACAGTGGATAGGGAGTTTGCCCTTGCATGTGGTCGACCCCAATCCATTCCCTGGCATATCCTATGTCTCTGAGCATTCCAAGAGCAGTTCCTGGATGCAGAGCTATTGTATGCTGACTGTACCCCTCAACTCCTGGGTGTGGCTCCCAAAACAGAACAAAACAAAGAGCTGGGGGCCGGGCGATAGCCCAACAGGTAGGGCGCTTGCCTTGCATGCGGCGGACCATGCCGGCCTGGGTTCCATCCTCGTCATCCCATATGGTCCCCAGAGCACCGCCAGGAGTAATTCCTGAGTGCAGAGCCAGGAGAAACCCCTGAGCATTGCCGGTTGTGACCCAAAAGAAAAAATAATAGCTGATAAACTTGGAGAAAACTTGAGGAACCATACATCTGGAGAAGAGATCTTTGCTTCTTTTTTCTTTTCTTTTCTTTTTTTTTCCTGTCACACCATCGATGCTCAGGGGTTTCTCCTGGCTCTGCACTCAGGAATTACTCCTAGCAGTGCTCAGACTCATCGCAGCGCGCACGCGGAAAGCGGCCGCCGCGCGACGGGCCGACACCCGCACGACGGGACGACCGGCTCGACCCCCAGCCCGCGCCCCCCGCCTCAGGGGGGAACGCCGGGCAAACGGCCATCGAGCTCCGAGGAGAGCCCGCCGGAGGAGGACAGCCACGCCAAGGAAGCGGGAAGACGACACCGCAGGCTCGGCTTGGGGCACCTGAACGGGCACGACCTGGAGCGCTCCAGGGGGCACCACCGAGGGCCGGGCGGGCACGGCTACACGGGTCGCCGACGACTGGCCCCACCCACCGCGGGGCGGACCGGACCGAGGGGCGGGGACCAGAGCGGACCCCCGACGAGAGCGAGAGCTGTCCGCCACGTCGGAGGGACCCCGCTCCTGGGCGGAAGGAGAGAGGGGTCGACCGCCCCCCCCCCCCCCCCCGGAAACAGGCCCGCTGGCAGAACGAGAAGAGGGTCCCACTGCGCCATGAATGTCCGCCCCTCGTCTGGCGCGGCTTAGGCGGGGCCGGGAGGCACACGGATGCTGGGGATTGAACCTGGGTTGGCTGTGTGCAGGGCAAATGTCCTTTCCACTGTACTATCGCTCCAGCCCGAGAAGAGAACTTTGAAAGTGTGAAATGCCATTGCCTCCCCTAAGGCATGGGAGTGGGCTACCATCCAACCTCCTCTCTCTGCCACAACTGAATGGAGGATTTGAGTTA
Organism: Cryptotis parvus; assembly: GCA_021461705.1. NCBI lineage: Eukaryota > Metazoa > Chordata > Mammalia > Eulipotyphla > Soricidae > Cryptotis > Cryptotis parvus. The sequence goes on along the minus strand of JAJIBD010015834.1, from coordinate 7,883 downwards.
CTCAATTTGGTTGGGGACCACGGCAGGCCATAATCTGAGGGCTTCTTCTAGCTCTGTGCTCAGCGCACCATGCGGTACTGGGCCTCAAACCTGGGCCTCTTGCATGAAAGGCTGCATCCAGTCTGTTGAGCTCTCTCTCCAAACCTGGAATTCAATCAATTTTAACTAAATTTTTTTTTAATTTTGGGGTTACACCCAGCAGTGTGTAGGTTGGAGCTAGGGTCTCAAGCGGGAGCTACGGTCCAGTGAAGTGCTGGGGATTAGACTCCAGAGCCCAGCATGAAAAGCCTGTGCTCTAGGGGCTGGAGTGATAGCACAGCAGGGAGGGCGTTTGCCTTGCACCCGCCAACACAGGTTGATCCTGGCATCCCATATGGTTCCCTGAGGACCGCCAGTAGTAATTCCTGAGTGAAGAGCCAGGAGTAACTCCTGAGTGTCACCATGTGTGACCCAAAAGCAAAAAAAAAAAAAAAAAGAGTGATAGCACATCGGGAGGGTGTTTGCCTTGCAAACCAACCAGGGTTTGTTCTTCAGCATCCCATTTGGTCCCCCAAGCACTGCCAGTTCCTGGAGTGCAGAGCCAGGAGTAACCCCTGAGCATCATCAGGTGTGACCGAAAAGGGAAAAAAAAAATAGCCTGGGTTTTCTACAAGGGTACTCTTTTTGGGCTTTTTTTGGTCACACCCAGCAATGCTCAGCAGTTATTCCTGGTTCTGCACACAGGAATTAATCCTGGTGGTGCTTGGGGGACTAAGGGATGCCAGGGATCGATCCCAGGTTGGCCACATGCAAGGCAAATGGCCTACCCACTGTACTATCACTCTGATCCTACAAGGGTACATTTCTAAAAAATGAGAAGAAAGGGGCTGGAGCGATAGCCCAGCGGGTAGGGCATTTGCCTTGCACGCGGCTGGCCTGTGCCGGCCCGGGTTCGATCTCCGGCATCCCATATGGTCCCCAAGCACCGCCAGGAGTGATTCCTGAGTGCAGAGCCAGGAGAAACCCCTGAGCATTGCCGGGTGTGACCCAAAAAGCAAAAAAATAAAAAATAAAAAAATGAGAAGAAAAAGAAAGTGTGACTATAATACTATGCAGCTGTTAGGAAAATGAAGTCATGAAATTGCCTATAAATGGATGGACATGGAGAGTATCATGCTGAGTGAAATGAGTCAGAGGGAAAAGGACAGAGAATGGCTGCATTCATTTGTGGGATATAAAAATATACATTACGAAACTAATATCCAAGGCCAGGAAAAACAGGGGTTAGAGGACTTGTCAATGGCTGGAATCTACCACAAGTGTGTGTGGGGCAGAGGTTAAGTAAGGGACCAGTTTGCCAAAAATAGTTGGAGATGGTAACACTAGACTAGACTTGAGTATTGAAAGGGAGGTAAAGGTATATACATGATAACCCCTCAGTGTATGTACTGCAAATCATAATGTGCAAAAGAAGAGAGAAAGAGAAGAAAAGTGTCTGCCACAGAGGCAGGTGGGGGTGAGGGTTGGGAGGGAATCTGGGGACATTGGTGATGGGAAATGGGCACTGGTGGAGGGATGGGTGCTGGAATACTGTATGACTGAAACCCAATCATGAACAGCTTTGTAATTTTTTTATCTCATGGTGATATAATATTTTTTAAAGTGTGAAATTCCTATTCAGAAAAAGATGAAGATGCACAATGTAACAGGAAAATGGGGGGAAAGACGTAGTTTACATAAACGGAAATAAATAAGACCAGAGTCCTGTGACAAGATGTTAATCCTGTTATTACTCATGAAACGCAAAATGAAACCACACCAAAATGTCATTTCATACCCAGCAAAGTGGTGAAAAATCTAACATGCGTCGCAATGCAGAGCCACCAGAAGGGCGCTCTCCTTGGTTGTGGGGTTGTGGACATTAGTGCTGACACAGCAGAGCCTGACCCGACCTCACGTCCGAGAGCCTCATAGTCCCACTCCCTGTCCCAGAACAGGAAAAAGCATCACATCATGTCCTAGGACACGTGAACTACAATAGTAGTGCATTTTATTATTAACAATTCTGAAGCTGGGCTCGAGTGATAATACAGCGGGGTGGGTATTTGGTTCCCTGGACACCACCAGGAGGGATTCCTGAATGCAGAGCCAGGAGTAACCCCTAAGCATAGCTGGGTGTGACAGTGCCCCAGAAAGAAAAGAAAAACTAAAAAGCAAACAAACAAATCCAGAAGCCGGGGCTGGAGTGGTAGTACAGCAGGGAGGGCTCTTGCCTTGCATGTGACTGACCTCAGTTCAATCCCTGGTACCACATATGGGCCCACAGACCCGTAAAGAGTAATTCCTGAGCACAGACCATGAGTTAGCTCTGAGCACCACTGGGTGCCACTCCCCAAAAATTTATTCTGCACGGACCTGAGTGATACTACAGTGGGTAAGGCACCCCACATGTGGATGGGTCACTGCATGTTGATGACACAGATGTGATCCTGACTGCGCTCAGAAATTATAGACCAACACAGTTGCCATATCTTGGGTAGAACAAGTTGCTACATGGGTAAATTGGTGGATTGGTTAGATTGTGGGGCACATAGTAGTGCTCGGGGTTGAACTGCCTGGGCCGTATGCAAGATTAGCCTTATGTATCTATTTATTTATTTACTTATTTGTTTTTGCTTTTTTGGGTCACAACCCGGCCATGATCAGGAGTTATTCCTGGTTCTACACTCAGGATTTACTCCCGGCGGTGCTCGGGGGACCAGATGGGATGCTGGGGAATCGAACCTGGGTCGAGCGCATGCAAGGCAAACGCCCTACCCACTGTGCTACTGCTCTGGCCCCTATTTTTAAAAGTATTCTTTCGGGCCGGAGCGATAGCCCAGCAGGTAGGGCGTTGCCTTGCACGTGGCCGGCCTGTGCCGGCCTGGGTTCGATCCCTGGCATCCCATATGGTCCCCTGAGCACCGCCAGGAGTTATTCCTGAGTGCAGAGCCAGGAGAAACCCCTGAGCGTTGCCGGTGTGACCCAAAAAGCAAAAAAAAAAAAAAAAAGTATTCTTTCTTTTTTTTTATACTGATGGAAGCATTACAGTATATGAGGGGGGAAAGAGGAAAGAAATTAGGGAACACATTTCCCTGAATTGAATTCAGGGAAATGGGAAGTGAAGAAAGGCTTTGGGCTTCCCCTAATTATAGCAGTGATGGAGGATGACATTGAGATTCTGATGTCAAATGCACAACGATAATGAGTTTCAGCCATTCACAGAGGGAGGGGGAAGAGTTCTCTCAAAAAGTGAACCTCCTGGTCCCTCTGTGCAGGAAATCTGTGCCCAGTTTCAAGAGTGGGCAGAGGGGTTTTGAGGTGCTTTTTGAACCTAAGGCATGTCGCCCAGGGGACTGACCAGGCATAGAGGTCAGCCTGCTCTGGAATCTTGGCACATATCCCCTTTCAACAGGCTTCAATCAAAGGTGGGCGAAGGAAAGGAAATAGTACCGAGCTTGGATGAAGAAAGAGTTGATTGAGGAGATAGTTTGAGAAATTATGGACCAACACAGTCGCCATACCTTTGGGCAGTACAAGTTGCTACGTGGGTAAATTGGTTGATTGGTTAGATTTTTTGGGGCACACATAGAGGTGCTCGGGGTGGACTGGTCTGGGCCCTATGCAAGATTAGCCTTAGTTTGTACTTTCCCTATGACACCCCTTGTCTTGAATTCATAAAGTTTTTATTTGATTTTGTTTTGGGGTCACACCCTGACTGAGCTCAGGGATCACTTTGTGGGCTTGGGCGACCTTATGGCATGTAGGGAATCAAACCCTGGTCAGGGGCCGGAGTGATAGCACAGTGGGTAGGGCTTTTGCCTTGCACACAGCCTACCCGGGTTCAATCCCATATGGTCCCCTGAGCACCACCTGAGTAATTCCTGAGTGCAGAGCCAGGAGTAACCCCTGAGCATTGCTGGGTGTGACCCAAAAAGCAAAAAACAAAAACAAAAAACAAACAAACAAAAAGCCCTGGCAAGGCAAGCCCCTTATCTGCTGTATTATCTTTCTCCCATCATCATTAAGCCTTCTGTAGACGGAGAAATACTCATGCTTGTAATATAACCAAGTATATACTTGAGCCTAGGAATCACGATTCATGGCTTTGCCCAAGGGATATTCCACCAAGATCAGAACAGATAGAACTTTTATTTATTTGCCTTCTGCTTTGGGGGCCACACAGGTAGTACTCAGGGGTTACTCCTGGCTTTGTGTTTGGGGATTGCTCTCCCCGGCAATAAAATGTAATAAACTTTCATCTATTCTTTTGTTTTTGTACCACACTCAGCAGTGACTTTTATTTATTTATTTATCTATTTATTTGTTTATTTGTTTATTTATTTATTTGATCACTTGAATCCCGTTATTCATCGATTTGCTCCAGCGGGTGCCAGTAACATCTCCATTTGACCCTATCACGTGCCAGTGTAGCCCAATGGCATCTGGTTGCTTCAGGAATAGGAAGAGCCTCAAACCATTCCTTCAGGGTCTTGACGAAGAAGTCTGACCATCTTGTTGGTGGGCAGCCACGTGATCTTTTGATATCCCATGGGATCCAGTCAGTGATGGCTCTAGTCCAGCGGTCGTCTCCAAATAGCATTACATGTCCAACCCATCTGATTTTCGATGCCTTGGCAAACGAGACAGCATCCCTGACTCTGGAAAAGTGACAGAGGTTGGAACTCCGGATTCTTTCTCTCACTTGAGTGAGGTATGATATTCCAAGCATAGCTCTTTCGATTCCTCTCTGGGAGACCCGAATAGCATTCTCATCCTGCTTTCATAGGGTCCAGGTCTCTGAGGCGTATGTTAATGCAGGGAGAACGGTGGAGTCGAAGAGATGTGCCCGGAGCCGGAGGTTCTTTGTCCTTTTAGCTATTTCTTCGATGCTTTTGGAAGCATTCCATGCTGCTCTCATCCTCCTGCACAGCTCAGGTTTTAGGTCATTCATCATGTTGACTTCTCGACCTAGGTACACATAACTGCTGCATTCAGAGATGTCTGTTCCATTGAGAGTGAATGGGGCCTCTGGAACTAGTTCATTTTTTCATGAACATAGTTTTGTTGAGATTCAGCTCTAGACCTATCTTTCCACATTCTCGGTCGAAGTCAGCCAGCATTTGTGCCGCTTGGCTAATGTTTGGTGTTATTAGAACGATGTCATCAGTGAAGCGGAGGTGGTGTAGTTGCCGACCATCTATCTTTACTCCCATTCCTTCCCATTCTAATTGTCGCATGATGTTCTTGAGGGTGGCGCTGAAGAGTTTTGGTGAAATGGTTATCACCCTGCCGAAACCCTCTTTTGACATCAATGATCACTTCCTTATAGAATGGTGAGGTCCTGGTGGTGAATACGTAATACAGCTCATGAAGGATCTTGATGTATTGGGTTTGAATGCCCTGTTTGGCTAGGGCTTCGATGACCGCTCCAGTCTCCACAGAATCAAAGGCTTTCTTTAAATCAATGAACATGAGATAGAGTGGCATCCTGAACTCCCTACATACCTTAATGAGCTTGGTTACCGTGTGGATATGGTCGATTGTGCTGAATCCTTTCTGGAAGCCAGCTTGCTCGCATGGTTGTCCTTCATCTAATGTTCTGCCAATCCTGTTCAGGATGACTCGAGTGAACAGCTTGTAGATGACAGACAATAGGCAGATGGGGCGATAGTTGCCAATGTCGTGAATGTCTCCCTTCTTGAACAGTAGAACTGTCCTGCTGGTTTTCCATTGGGGGGGCACCTTGCATTCAGATAGGTAGCGTGTGAAGAGCCGAGCCAGTGTATTGATGAGTACCGATGGCAGATTCTTCAGTTGTTCGGGTCTGACTTTGTCTGGGCCGGGTGCTGTTCCCTTCTTTACCGACGAAATGGCATGTCGAATTTCATAAGGGAGAAGCGTTAGGAACGACATATCCATCCTGGCGGAATTTGGTATGTGGGCAGATGGACGTGGCTATCAAAGAGATCTGAGAAGTCATGGATAATCTTCTCCATTGCCTTTCTGGAAGATGTGATCGATCCATCAGGACGTTGGAGGGCAGTCATCTTGGTCTTATAGTTGGCAAAGGACATTTGGGCATTGTGAATGCTTTTTCCGGCTTTTGCTGCTTCTTCCAGTATTTCTGCTCTTCTCTCTTGGAGGTCTTCCTTTATCGCTTCTCTGCACTGTTTTGCAAGCTTGGACATTAGCATTTGGTCACCTGAGGCTCACGCCTTGCCATGTTGGCGAGTGAGCTCAAGAGTTTCTGAAGATAGGTATCTTTTTGTGTCTTTCTCTCGGCATTCTTAGTACAATCATGGAGGTGCTGAACCAGTCGGTTGTATTCTTCATCGATGTTGTCAATGATGGTATCTTCCCATGTTGCTGCAATGGTGCCAAAGAGTTCCCAGTTCTCTTCTTAAATTTTGCAGCCTTTTCTCCCCTTGCGTGAAGTAGAATTTTGCATGAAGAAGATGGTGGTTTGATCCTGTTTGGAATTTTGGGACGACAGTGACATTGGTCAGGCATAACCGTCGATTGAAGATGATGTGGTCAATTTCATCGTGGAACTGTTCACCAGGAGATTCCCATGTCCAACGTTTTGATTCAGCCTTCTGGAACTGTGAGTTCCCATGAATGGTCTTGGTGGACATGATGAACTCAGATCGTCTCTCACCCTGTTCATTCCATTCTAGGCCATAGATCCCGATGTGGAGTTCTTCAGCTGATCTTCTTGGTCCTATCTTGGCATTAAAATCACAGACTATGATCTTATAGAAGGTGTGATCTTTTTTTATAGAACTCCTCCAGTTCCATGTAGAATTTCTCAATTTCTTCTTCCTTGTATGTGGACGTTGGTGCATAGACAACGAAGATAGAAATTGCTGGCAGTGGGCCACGTCTTCAAGTGTAATCATCCTATCTGGTTTGTTAGGCATTCAAATGAATCATTGTTGATGGCCATATTCGTGTTGACAAGGACACCAACGCCACCGACGCCTCTTTTGTCGAATGTTCTGAGGAACAGTTCTTCTCCGTGTCAAATACAGCATGATGCAATTGGCGCCTCCTCGTCCCAGTCAGACCAATGATGTCGTACTTGATCTTCTGCACTTGCACCATCAGATCCTCGATATATGCTTCCAATGCCAGGATATGTGCATTGAAAGTATGGACAGTCATTTTAGTCCTTCTTCATTTTGGCAGCCTAGGTTGGCCGTGAAATTTTATCAGGCACTGCTTGTTCGCCCTTCTTACTGCTGCCGTATTAAGGGCTCTTTCAGGGTCAGGAGGATAAACATTTTTATTACTGGTTTTGGCATATCGAATACGAATCAGACAGCTTGCCAGGCTCTGCTGTGGAAACAGAATGTTCAGGGGTTACTCCTGGCTCTGCACTCAGGAATTCATCCTGGTAGTGCTCAGGGGACCATATGGAATGCTGGGAATGGAACCTTGATCAGTCGTGTGAAAGGCAAATGCCCCACCCGCTCTGCTATCCCTCTGACCCCCAGCAGGGACTTTTAGCCGTCCTCAGGAATGACTCCTGGCGGGGATCAGGGTGATGTCAGTGTGCCCCATGGAGGAGCAATCTACCTCCATCTCCCCAGGACCAGCCTGCAATGAGCTCCCGAACAGCAGTCTTGCTGGCCCCCATGAGGTGGCTGTCAAGCCACACCTGACGTCCATTTGGTCTTCTTGGCACAGGAGTTGATCCTCATCACCCGATTTCTTGGGGAGCCATGGGCTCAGTCTGGACTGAGGTGTTACTCTTTGCAAGAAAGGAAAGTCAGTCCTAGGCCTTACCTAGAGTTTACAAGTTCTTTTTGTCTTACTCACAGAAAAGAATTTTAGTAGTAGATAAGCAGAGAAGTAAGACA
>JAJIBD010015832.1:0-19787 GCA_021461705.1 Cryptotis parvus | reverse complement strand
AGGTGAACTAACATTTTGAGGGACTTGCTTAGGTGTTAGACTTGGAGGAACAATAATCCTGTGAAGGGGTTATATTTTTTCATTGTTGATATTTGCTGCTTGTTAAATGCCGCTTTGAGCACGCGATTCTTTGTTAAGCATATGAGTTAGGCACGATTCCCTGTTTCAGGTAAGAAAGGCGAGGCAGAGAGGTTAATAAGGCAAAATCCACACAAATGGTAAGACATACAGGTGTTTAAGTAATGACCGATCTTATTCATTCATTCGTTCATTCATTCATTCACTCATTCATTCATTTATTTAGCTTTTTTTGGGTCACAAGCTATGCTCAGGGGTTAATCCTGGCTCTGCACTCAGGAATTACTCCTGGCAGTGCTCTGGGGACCATAAGGGATGCTGGGGATCAAAAGAGGGTTGGTGGCTTATAAGGCAAATGTTCTACCCTCTCTGCCTGACTGATTTTTTTAAAAGGGTCATTTCTTTTGACTGCTTGCCATGACTGTAGAAAATAAGTAGGCAAAATTCAGTAAGCTAGGAAAAAATATGTGCATGTTAAGAGAAGTTTTTTTTTTTTTGCTTTTTTTTTTTTTGGGGGTCACACCCGGCAATGCTCAGGGTTTCTCCTGGCTCTGCACTCAGGAATTACTCCAGGCAGTGCTGGGGGACCATATGGGATGCCGGGGATCGAACCCGGGCCGACACTAGACCGGCCAAGTGCAAGGCAAACACCCTACCCGCTGGACTATCGCTCTGGCCCCAAGAGAAAGTTTTAAGAGATGAAGGCATTTGGTAAACAGTAAGCAGATAAATTCAGTATTTTCTTGTTCTGGAGGTGAGGTAGAAGCTGTAGGAAGATCTGACGATGAGTAGTTTAGGGCTGCTTGACTGGAGAGCTGAAAGAGCATCGGCTGACATCTCTGGAGATCTGAACTGCAGTCCAGGCTGTTTACTTGTCAAGGTAGTTTTCTGTGTCTTCTGACAAGAAATCATAGCATATAGGGGCCAGAGTGATGGTGTAGTGGGTTTTGCACAGACCAGATTCAGTCCCTGCCACTTGCCTCAGGAACACTAGGAGTATTCCTGAGTGCAGAGTCATGAGTACCACGGGGGTGACCTAAAAACAAGTAGAGAAGGAGACAATACACATATAATAATACAGATGTGTGGGGCCGGGCGATAGCCCAACGGGTAGTGCGTTTGCCTTGCGCGGCCAGCCCATGCCTGCCTGGGTTCGATCCCGGCATCCCATAGGTCCCCTGAGCACGGCCAGGAGTGATTCCTGAGTGCAGAGCCAGGAGTAACCTCTCGAGCATCGCCGGGTGTGACCCAAAAAAGCAAAAAAAAAAAAAAAGAGATGTGTACACTTACACATGTATGTGATTTCTTTGCAAATTTTATTTAGAAATATAATTAATCTTTTCTTTTTCTGTTGCTTGGGATTTTAACATGCCCCCAAACACAAGGGAATGGGATGTGGGGAACATGTCTGACATTGCTCAGGATTTACACCCGGCACTGTGCTCAGGGTTCATGCCTGGCTGACTTGGGGACCATAGAGGGTGTCGGAGGTTGAACTGGGTTGGCCACGCACAGGGGGCATGCACCCTGCCTGCATTGCTGGTCCAGTTCCAGGAAGAGAACTCTCAGGAACTGTCCTAGTTTTCCTGCCTCACCTGCTCCACATTTCCCAGGATGAATGTGGGGGGGGGGGGGGGGTGGGTCGATAAATAAAGAATAAATTCTTGAAAGTTCCTCTTTCTTACTCCGTTTACTTATCTAAATCGTATTAATCCAGGTTGGAGAGATAGTTCAGCAGACAGGGCATTTGCCTTGCACGTGGCCAACCCAGGTTCAATCCCGGCATCTCATATGGTCCCCCGCTAGCACCTCCAGGATGCAGAGCCAGGAGTAGTAACCCCTGAGCATTGCTGGGTGTGACCCAAAAAAACAAACAAACAAAAAGTGATATTAATTTATCTCCCACTCAAGACTTTTTTTTTTTTTTTTTGCTTTTTTGGGTCACACCGGGCGGCGCTCAGGGGTTACTCCTGGCTCTGCACTCAGGAATCACTCCTGGCGGTGCTCAGGGGACCAATGGGATGCCAGGGATCGAACCTGGGCCAGCATAGGCCAGCCGCATGCAAGGCAAACGCCCTACCCGCTGGGCTATCACTCCGGCCCCACCCACTCAAGACTTTTAAGTTCAGGTCTTGTTATCATCTATGTGAAATTTTTTCTGCCTGGAATATATGAAAAGACATTTTTATATTGTTGGTTGTTTGGGGAACCTCATCCATCACGCTCAGGCTTCATCAGGGCCACTCTCAGCAATGCTGGGAGTCTTGTGCAGGATCAAAGCCAGCCTCACACATGCAAGGCATGTGCTGTCCAGCTTAGCCACATCTCTGACCGTTAGCCTTTTAGGAAGCACATCCTGGTTCTCGTGACTCTTAGTAACACTGTCCCCTATTTATAGCTTCCAGCCGCTTCTCTTTGTCTCCCAACTAGATTCCTGTTGAGCTGAAACTATCTTTTGTTTGGGGTCACACCCAGCTGTGCTCACAGCTTATCCTGGCTCAGTGCTCAGGGATCATTCCTGCAGGCCAAAGGACCATATAGGGTGCTGGGAATTGAACCTGGGTTGGCCCTGCACAAAGCAACTGCCTTTCTTTATTGTTTGTTCAGCCCCAGAACAGAAGCTGTCTTTTCTTTCCTTTTTTATTTTTTCTTTTTGGGCCACACTGGACGATGCTCAGGGGTTACTCCTGGCTCTGCACTCAGGAATCACTCCTGGAGGTGCTCAGGGGATCATATGGGATGCCGGGGATCGAACTGGGGTCGGCCACTTGCAAGGCAAATGCCCTACCCGCTGGTAGGGGCTTCTGCCCCTTTTTTTCTTTTCTTTCCTGTCATTTCTTTTTTAATTGAATCAGGTTTATCATATGTTTAAGGTTTTTTGGAGGGATTTTTGGGGATCACACACAGTGATGCTCAGATCCTGGCTCTGCACTCAGGAATCTCTCTGGGAACCATAGGGAATGCTGGGGATTGAACTGGGACTGGCCACATGCAAGGCAAGCTCCTTTCCTGTAGTACTGTAGCTCTAGTCCCGTGCTTAAGGGTTTTTTAAATTATATTTTTATTGATTGAGAACTTTTGGTTTACAATACTATTATTGTAGTATTGTAAATACTACATTTACAATGTAGTTGTGAATGTTCTCATATACATTATTTCAACAGTGTCCCTCCCGCCCTCACAATCAATGCACAGTGCCTGGGTCAAAGTTGTTATTTAGATTTAACTTAGACTTAAGTTCACTTGATCACTTGAATCCCGTTATTCATCGATTTGCTCGAGCAGGTGCCAGTAACATTTCCATTGGACCCTATCACGTGCCAATGTAGCCCAATGGCATCTAGACTTAAGTTAATAAGTTAAATCTAAAATTCAGAGGCTTAGATGCTGTTCTGTCAGGTGGAACAACTGAGCGGCTGTTGAGAGTTGTGCCTGGTGGAGGAAAGCTTAGTTAGGGGCTAAGAGGCTGCCTTGCATGAGGTCCCCCAGGGACTTGCGCTGCACCTGGTCCTCAGGCCTGTAATTGAACCCCTGGCCTCGTTGGTCCCTCAAGGCCACCTGAATATTTGGGGGATTAAAAACAAAACGAGGCCTTGGGGCCACCAGCCATGCTTGAAGAGCCTCACAAGCGGCTGGGAAGCTGGAGAACTAGGCTCACCCCGGGCCCAGCTGACCATGGGGCCCTCAGGAGGACAGATGGATTTTGGGAGTGGGCCCATCACCTCCAGGTGGGTCCCGGAAGCAGCCGGATGAGACTTCGCCCACCACACTAGCCACCACCTTTGCTGTCCGGACGCTGGGATACTACCTCACAACCAGATTAACAGAGCAAAACCAGTTCGAGCCCAGGTAAGCGGCTCCCAGAAGCGGGAATCACTGGGAATTTGTCTGATGGAGTCAGGGGTCAGCCATTCCCCCTCCATTTTGTCGAGCCTGGTGGCCCCACCCAGGAGCTGCCCTGGGGCCACCAGCCATAGCATGAAGAGCCTTACAAGTGGCTGGGGAAGCTGGAACTCGGCTCGCCCCAGGCCCAGCTGACCATGGGGCCCCGGGAGGACAGATGGGTTTTGGGAGTGGGCCCATTACCTCTGGGGGTCCCGGAAGCAGCCAGATGAGACTCGCCCACCACACTAGCCACCACCTTCGCTGTCCAGATGCTGGGATACTACCTCACGACCAGATTAACAGAGCAAAACCAGTTTGAGCCCAGGTCACGCGGCCTCTTGCGGCCGCGGTCCATTAAAATAGTGGAAACAGTAATGTCCTTTAATGCACTGCATTCCAAGATGTGCAGGAAAGTTTGGCGGGAGGGAGAGATAGAGAGGAGAGAAATGACATACAGAACCCGCCAAGTAGTTGAGGTGTGGGAGGGGGAGCAAGATGGGGACATTGGTGATGGGAGATGGGTTTGGGTAGAGGGATGGGTGTTGGAACACTGTAGAACCAGAACTCTGCATGAGCATCTTTCAATTGTATGTCTAAAATGGTGTAATAATATTTGGGGAAAAAAATAAAAACAAAACGACAAGGAATCAGTCTTTCTACCAAAGCTGAAACATTGTAGATGAATTTGAACCCTTAGACAGGCTCTTTCCTGTAAGTTTGTGAAGGGCTGGGGGTGAGGGGCAGTTTCCCCTTGATACTCTCACGTTTCTTTTGGCAGTCTTCTGCTTTGCATTCTGTTTCTGTTTTTCCAGAGTTCGCTCGTCCGTTAGGGTTTCTAAGTTGTAGTGTTCTCAAGATCTTTTTTTATTTTTTTTTGTTCTCAAGATCTTTCATAAACTCTTTGCTTCTTTTTTCTTCTAATATTACCTATCAGTAATTGTTAAAGCTCTGTGTGTGTGTATATGTATGTGTGTTTATTGGACTCTCCACTGGAACTGAGTCCCCAGCCTCAAGGCTAGCTTTCTGTTAGGGTTCCCAGATATATCACCGGGCCCTAAAACAGTATCACTGTATCACTGTCTTCCTGTTCATCATTGATTTGCTCGAGCGGGCACCAGTAACATCTCCATATGACCTGTCTCATGCAAGTAAAGCCCAAGGGCACCTGCTTGCTCCAGGAACATAAAGAGCCTCAAACCATTCCATCAGGTCGTGGGAATGAGGTCTATAATTGTTACTGGTATTTGGCATATCAAATACGACACGGGTAGCTTGCTGGGCTCTGCCGTGCGGGTAGCATACTCTTGTAGTCATCCCGAAAATCGATGACTGGATAAAGAAGCTTTGGTACATCTACACAATGGAATACTATGCAGCTGTTAGGAAAAATGAAGTTATAAAATTTGCCTATAAATGGATGGACATTGAGAAGATTATGTTGAGTGAAATTAGCCAGAAGGAGAGAGACAGATACAGAATGACTGCATTTATTTGCATGGCATAAATATATATGTACATATTATGATACCAATATCCAAGGTCAAGTGAAACATATATCAGGAGGTCTTGTCAAAGGTGGAAATTATCACAAGGGTGTGGGAGTCAGAGGTTAGGTAAGACAGAAAATGGAACAGGGTGCTAATAATTGTCGAGGGTACTAATGCCAACCTAGAACTGAGCATTAAATAGAGGCAAAAGGATACACATGACAACCTTTTGGTGTATGTTCTGTAATCCATAGTCTGGAAGGGAAGGAAAAGAGAAAGAGAGAGAAAGGGAAAGAAATAAAGAACCTGCCATGGAGGTGGGCTGGGGAAGGGGGAGGGAACCGGGGACGTTGGTGGTGGGAGATGGGCACTGGTGGAGGGACGGGTGCTGGAACACTGTATGACCAAAACCCAAACATGAACTTTTTAATTGTATATCTTTTTATTTGTATATCTCACGGTGGTATAATCAAATACTTAAAAAAAAATCCCAAAACATTAGAGTAGATGTAGAAATCTCAAAACATTAGAGTAGATTAGAGTAGAAATCTCAAAACATTAGAATAAGGGAAATAAGTACATTTCTCCATTTCTTCATTTGCCTCTGCCTACATAATCTGTTTTTTTTTTTTTTTTTTTTTGGGGGTGCACCCAGCGATGCTCAAGGGTTATCCTGGCTCTTTGCTCAGGAATTACTCCTGGCAGTGCTCGGGGGACCATATGGGATGCTGGGGATCGAACCCAGGTTGGCCACGTGCAAGGTCGACCTGCTGGACTATCACTCTGGCCCCTACATACTCTGTGCAAGGTCGACCTGCTGGACTATCACTCTGGCCCCTACATACTCTGTTTTTACTAACAGTATCTGAGGCGGAGCGATAGTCCCTGTGGTGGGAGGGTGTTTGCCTTGTACTCGGCTGGCCCATGCCGGCCAGGGTTCTATCCCCGGCATCCCATATGGTCCCCCAAGCACCGCCAGGAGTGATTCCTGAGTGTAGAGCCAGGAGAAACCCCTGAGCATTGATGGGTGTGACCCAAAAAAAAAAAAAAAAAAAACACCCAGTATCTCCATCTAGTCAGGCCCTAAGGGAAGTAACTTAATAGCTATGGCTAGTGGGCTGTTAAATGCTGCTGTTTGTGTGCCTCCAATTTTGGGCATGGTCCAGGCACAAGCCTTCACCGTTCTTGAGCTAGATAGAGTCATTCTTCCCAATCCAGTTTTTCCCTGCAACCAGAGTTATCTTTTCCTAAAATGCAGCGCTTAGCCAGGGAGGTGGTTCAAAGAGGCTGGAGTGCCTTGTGTATGGAGCACTGCTCTGCCCCTGAGCACTGCACCATTCAGATTGGATTGTGATCCTCCCTGGTGAAGGCAGAATTCCCTCAGGGAAGGATTCCTCTCGCCTGGCCTCAGTGTCTTGAGAAGCTTGTCTACTATTTCCTTTCTTCGTGCCTCACGACTGCTAAGATTAGTCATGTGTCTCCCATACTGCTCTGAGCACTGCCCCTTCACCCTCTCAACCCAATCGTCCTTCACGGCTGCACTTAGTGCTGTCTTCCAGAGACATGGAGCTTCAGCCGCTTCCCTCAAGACTCCATTCCTCAGGCCCTCTCTGCTCAGAGAATTTTTGGACATTCCTTCCTCCTACTTCTCACCCTGTGCAAAAGTACGGACACTCATCTCAAAAAGTGTCTTAGGAGGGCTAGAGAGATAGTGCAGGGGGTAAGGTAGTTGCTTTGTTTGCTGCTGACCCAAGTTCAGTATCCAGCACATCCGGTCTCCTGAGCTTGTCGGGAGCGATCCCTGAACACAGTCAGGAGGAAGCCCTGAGCAGAGCTGGGTGTGCCTCACCACCACCATCACACACAAAAAAAAAGCTATGTCTCTACACTTCTCTCCCCCGTAACAATGGGAGCTTATTACAGGCAGGGCTTTTAGTTTCTTACAGGAAGGGATCTGTCTCCCCAAAGCTGTAGCATCTGCACAGTGCAAATATGCAGCTCCTTTTTTGGTTTGCTTGTTTGGAGACCACACCAGCAGTACTCAGGGGCCGTCTCCAGGTCCTGTGCTCAGGGACCACTTCAGATTGTGCTTTGGAGATCACATACTGTACCAAACTCTCTGTACTCTCTCCAACCTGCAAATACACTTATTATCTGGAAGAAAAGTCTTCAGAGTATGCCCTCCTGTAGAAACATTAGTGCATACAGGTTTATGGTAGACCTAAAGAAGAATTTATCTCAAAATGTGAATTTTCTTCTTGTCAAAATTCTGAGTTTGGGGCAGAGAGACAGACAGCACAGCGGGGAGGGAGTTTGCCTTGCCCACAGCCGACCTGGGTTCAATCCCCGGCATCCTATATGGTCCCTGAGCACCGCCAGGAGTAATTCCTGAGTGAAGAGCCTGGAGTAACCCCTGAGCATTGCTGGTTGTTACCCAAAAAGAAAAAAAATTGAGTTTACTCCTTTCTCCCTCCTTTTTGCTCTTCCTCCTCCTCCTTCTCTTTCTTATATTCCATCAGCCTCCAAGAATGATTTAAGGTTTTAATGGTTTGCATTTTTAGTATGTATATCGTTTTTGATAACTGTAAGAGTTATTCCACATAATTTGAATTGTGAGTCAGATGTACTAGAGAGAATTGAGGAAAATGAGATTGGACTGAGGAAGGAACAAAGAGAAATGCTTGTGAGCTGCAGGAGAAAGGAAGGAGACCAAGAGAAAGAACCATTGCACGCAGCCACTGTCCTGCCTAGCTTCCACAGCCCGTATGGAAAGGGCCCTGCAGCTGCTGGTGGCAGGGGGCAGACTGTGGGCAGGCCCAGCCGAGGTGCCAAGGAAGCACCTTGGTTTGGGTTTCCCACAGGGCTCAGGACCAAGAGACTGGCACTGAAGTCAATACATTAACCTGATAATCCCGCTTGGGAGAACCTGCCATGCAGTAGGATGAGTGTACCAAGAGGCGTGAGTAAGAATGTCAGCACATGGACACATGCAAAGCCCTGCTGAGTTTGATCCCTGCTACCACATGTCATTTGCCCTTGAACATTCTTAGCTGCAGCCCTCGTGGCCCCTAAGCACTGCCAGGTATGACCTTTATTTTTACCAGAAAAAAAATGTGCTCTGTACTATGTCATTGACACAGATTGAGAGAAAAGGATAGAGTGTCCCTCTTATGTAAATGACCGCGTCTTCTTCGTGTGCGTGTCTAAAAACACATCCAGATGAGGTTCACTCAGATGTGCATAGCTGTTATTTCTAGCTGGTAGGATTGCATAAATCTTTACTTTCTACTGTGTATGCTTGATGTGTTTGACTTTAATACACTAGCAAATAGCATTTTTTTATCCAAAGTGATAAAATCTTTCTGTATTACAAAAGTAAAGAGAAAAAAAAAGCACTAAATATTTTAGTGGAGCCTACATGGGAGGAAAATGTCTTTTACTCTTTATAACAAAACCAAATATTCATGTAATTTTTGATCTTTTTACTCTGTATCTTTATAACAAACCAAATGTCCATGTAAACTTTAACACAGGAAAGCCAGAGTGTCACAATTTCCATGAGCCAAGAATCGCAAATGGAAGTAATGTGTCAGCTGATCCCTGTTGTTTAGATGCGTCTCTTTATAATTTACCTGATAACGTATTCTCCTTCTTTCCTTTATTGTACAAATAGAAACTATCACTGTATTTTTCCCTTCCCACTTGTTTTGCGATACGCTTACAGCTTACCCGCACCTGAGTACAGTGCCCCGGTGCTCTCTGGGGGTCCCACACTGGGACTGACCCTAGCCTGCTTACAGTGCCCCGGTGCTCTCTGGGGGTCCCACACCTGAGTGTCAGTGTTTGCACGCCTGTTTACAGGTGCCCGGTGCTCTGGGGGCGTGCCCACACTGTGGGCTGATGCATGCCTGCTTATTCAGTGTTTTCCCTGGCGCTCTCTGTGTGGGTTCCACACTGGGGCTGACTTGACTTTGAACAAGTTGTAAACTTTTTATTACAAATTAAAAATGAGGTTCCTAAAAATATCAACTTGACCAGATATGAAACAATTTAAAAACCTTTAAAGGTGTATTGAGAAAAAAAACAGGCTTCTTTTTTTTTTTCTTTTTCTGAAAACACATTTGTCATTATCCAAAAGAGCGTCTTTAGGTGAAAACTAATTAAAAAAAACCCTGCTGCATGGGCAATGCGGATAGTTCTGGTTAAAAGTGGGCAAAAGCAAGACTTAAGGTCTTCAGCTCCAATCCTTTGCTCATTTCTTATTGCTGGAATTTCATATTCATTTCTTCTTGTTGGATGCTAACCCGGATGATGGTAAAGATGGTGAGCCGGCATCTACTCAGCCGCCCTGCTCAGCCTTGGAGCCGGTGAATTCTCAGCTGGTGGATCAGCTGCTTTTGTCTCTTTGCCATCTTGGGGTTTGGGGTTTTCTGGGAGTCTGTGTCTTTAATTGAAGTTGCGGTGGTATTGACGTTGAGGTGGCTGCTGACCTTGGGTCTCATCTCCTTGATTTTCCTTATCTTCTTCAGTGCTGTCCTCTCTAGACCGCCTTTGGTGAGGAGGCGTGGTCTGTAGCCTCGATACACGGTCTGCCTCATCGGTGTACCTTGTTCTCCTGCAGCCTGGTTGTCAGCACGCTCCATCACTTCTGCCTGTACAGGGGGTTGCCATACTGTGGTGGAAGCCCATAGGGTCTCCACATGTAGTAAGGAGGGAACCGCCTGGCCTTCGGGAGCACTCTCCGATCCCTCATCCTTTTCCCCACTCTCACTATTCTGGCAATTCTCCTGGTAATGCGTGGAGGACCCCCGCGACACGGTTGGCATCTGTAACGGTCACGAGCTGCTGTGCATTCACTGCCTTGCGCGGGAACTCAGCAGGGCCTGTATCATTTGCTGCCTGACCCTCTCCGGCAGCGTAAGTCTCCAGTCTCTCCAGCTACACTGCGAAGGTGTTTCCTGCGGTTATTCTTCTTTATGGCAGTCTGCTGTACAAATAATCTTCCTTGGTGTCATTCCTGTTGATGAAACCAAATCCGTTCCTTACATGGAAACATTTTACTGTTCCCAAAACCTTCGTTGAGATGTCCTTCTTGTCCGCACGGGCGGGCGCCGTTGCCCATGGTGCCGAACTTGGTGTCGGCACCGCTGAGGGCGGCGGCTGTGGGCGGCTGCTGGTTCGCCACCTCGCTGCTCATGATTGCAGTGATGGTGAGACTGGGGCCTGCTGCGGCAGCTGCAGCTACTCTCGGGTGTGATGGTAACGAGGCCAGCGGAGGCACTGGGGCTTCTCTCTGGGGTCTATTCTCTGCTCCCGCTACCCATCGAGCTAGGGCCACTCACTTAAGCTGTGGTGTTTACACACCGTTGGCTCATGTGTGTCAGAGTGAAAAGGGGGGTTTCTTGCAGGAGAGATGTGGAGATTGCATTTGGCCCAAGGGGTCACAGTCACAGACTCACTACTGTAAGGCTGCTAGCCTCTGAACCTTCCCAGGCCCTATCGTTTTTTGTTTTTTTTTTTTTTTTTTTAATTTTAGGGCCACACCCCACAGTGCTCAGGGCTTACTCTGGCTCTGCAGTCAGGAATTACTCCTGGTGGGCTTGGGGGAACATATGGGATGCTGGGGCTCAAACCCAGGTGAGCTGCTTGCAAGACAAGTGCCCTCCCTGCTGTACTGTCTCTTCGACCTCAGCTCATGCCCTGTTTCTCTTTTTGTGCGTAAGATCCCGCTACAGTGCCAGCAATGATTCCTGGCGCTGGAACCTTTGCTGAGCCAGGAGTAGGTCCTTAGCACTGTCAGTCTGGCCCAACTCTCAGCTGCCTAATGAGATAAGGACAATGCCAATCTGCATTTATTAACAGAATAATGTCCACAACAAGGCCAGAGTGATAGTACAGTGGATAATAATGTCCACAACAAGGCCAAAGTGATAGTACAGTGGATATAATGTCCACAACAAGGACCAAAGTGATAGTATCACTGTATCACTGTATCACTGTCTTCCCGTTTATCATCGATTTGCTCGAGCGGGCCCCAGTAACATCTCCATATGTCCTGTCTCATGCTAGTAGAGCCCAAGGCATCTGCTTGCTCCAGGAACATAAAGAGCCTCAATCCATTCCGGAATGAGGTCTATAATTGTTACTGGTATTTGGCATATATATCAAATACAACACGGGTAGCTTGCCAGGCTCTGCCGTGCAGGTAGTATACTCTTGTAGGCATCTCTAAGTCCAGCATTTATTGATGAACCGCGCGGCCGCTTGCCGGGCGTGTGACAGGCTGGTCTGCTGGGTGGAGGTCTGACGAGAGAGAAGTCCGGATGTGGAAAATGGCGGCCCTCATGGAGTGGGGGGGGGTCGCCTGGCTTGTTGCGAGGCTCTGCTGGGGTGGTGGGCCAGGGCTAGAACCCACCATCCCTCCTGGGCGCCTCGTGAGCAGCTGGTCACAGGGAGAGCCAGTAGCAGCTCTGCCCCATGTCTGCGAGTCTCCAAAGTGATAGTACAGCGGATAATAATGTCCACAACAAGGGCCAAAGTGATAGTACAGCCTTGCACACAGCTGGCCCATGCTTGATCTCCAGCACTTGAGATTGTCCCCCAAGTCCTGCCAGGAGTGACTTTTAAGTGCAGAGCTAGGAGTAAGCCCTGAGAATCTTTAGATGTGGCCCAGTGAAACAAAAACCAAAAAAAGCACCCAGTCAGGGCTGGAGCACTGTGCTATAGCACAGTGGGTAGGTGCCTGCCCTACACACAGCAAACCTAGTTCTATCCGAGTGTCTCCATGACTGATCCCTGAGTGCAGAGCTAGGAGTAAACCCTGAGCATCACCAGCACCCAGACCCCAGAAAAGAGCCAATCACAGAAATATCTAAATTCAAGTCAGAAGATTCCTCTTGGTTTTATTTTGGGGTTTTGGTGGGTCATGCAAGAGATTAAACTCAGAGCCTCATCCACGCAAGACAAGTGCTTAGCCACTGATCTGTATCCCGGACCCCTTGTATTCCATCATGCTAGGATGTCAAGAATCCATGCTTCTTCTACGTACTTGAATGCAGTAGGGAAAGAATAAAGCACCAAAATTTGTGCAAAATTTGGTCTATATGAGTATTTTTTGGAGGAACATTTGCATAGCTTTTTACTAATTTCTCCATGTGATGCTTCAGGACTGAGATATCTCTGAGTGTAGAGCACATACTTTACATGCTGAGGACCCGGGTCCCATCCCCCAAGTCCATGTCCCCCTGAGCACCCCACACATACCCAGCTGGTTGTAGCTTAGCATTCGCCTTTAACAGGAAATGCTGAATATTAAAATTGAACATGCAAAGTCTTTGGCATTCTTCATATTTAGTGAGGTCTGGGTACTCTTTCCTCACATCTAGACTGTCTTGCTTCAGCCTGTGTGACTTCTGTAGCCATCTAATAAGAAGGGGTGCAAGTCGCGCCTCCCCTCATTGTCCCTCAGTCATGCTGCTGAGGCACCTGAGCCAGCCGGCCATGCTGTGAGGAAGCCAGGTCACTGGGGAGTCTGTTTGGAGGTGCTCTCATTGGAAGAGCTAGTCTTTGCGTCATGCCTTTGCAGGCACCAGGCTTGGGAGTGATGACTCTTTAGACAGTAAATGAGTCTTCAACCATTGAATCACCCCAAACAGTCCAGTCTTAACTTAATGGCCTCAATATTCATTTCCTAAGTTTTCACCCAAATAACCCATGAGCATAAAAACTATTCATTTGTTTTACACAGTTGGGTTAGGGTGAGTTGTTGTCCAGCAGCAGTTACGGAAATAGTATACAATGTCTAATAACCAGCTCTGACTCATTTCCGGTGGAAACCTAAAGAGCTGGTGAGAGGAAGAACATGGAGACAGTGACAGAATATCTCCTTGGCTGCCGAACTGCAGAGAGAGGCTTGTCACCAGGTAATTGTTACTCACGGTCTAGATGGAGACAGCTCAGTGTACTCGTGTTGCCTCAAGTTCCTGCTGGTACTCCTTTACCAGGAGAGCTGAGCTAGCAAGTTACCCTGGGTCTACCTGGGTCCATAGAGAAATAGCTGATGAGAAAAGAAGAGTAGAGGGCCGGAGCAATAGTCCAGCGGGTAGGGCGTTTGCTTTGTATGAGGCGACCTGGGTTCGATCCCTGGCATCCCATATGGTCCCCATGCAGTGCCAGGAGTAATTCCTGAACAAAGAGCCAGGAGTAACCCCTGAGCATTGCTGGGTGTGACCCAAAAAGCAAAAAAAAAAAAAAGTAGAAATATTAAAATTGGGCAGATTTTAATTTTATTTATTTTTGCTTTTTTTTTTTTGATCACACCTGGTGATGCTCGGGTTACTCCTGGCTCTGCACTCAGGAATTATTCCTGGAAGTGCTTGGGGGACCATACCTGGGTCAGCAATCTGCTAAGCAGATGCTGTACTATCGCTCTGGCCCCTGGGCAAAATTTTAGGGAAAAAGCACCCAACAGAACAGAGATTCATGGAGTTTTTCCTCTTTACAATCATTCCCCATAATGATGTCCATCTGTCCATCAAACACCATCCATTAGGCCCCTGCCTCCCATATTCATGCCCCAAACCAGTTTCTATCTCTCACCACGGTCTCAAACGGACGTGTCCACAGCCCCAAATCTGAACTTTCACTCTCTTCTCTAAAATTTACTCCACTCCTCAGACTTTCTTACCCAGCTGACTGTAATTTTGATCAGTTAGTTTCTCAGACGGTAAGTCTTTGGCCCCTCTGGGGTCCTTTCCTTCCCTCACTGCATCTAATCTGTAAAAACCTAGTGGGGTCTACACTTAAGATACACCCAAACTATTGAGAATGCGACCCAGGTTGCCTTCTGCGTGTAGTGCCTGGTCGGGTTACACATGCCCCTTCCATACAGCTGTAGCCCTGGTGGCTCATAGCGCTGCCAAACTTGACCACCACCAAGAGAGACAAAGCACAAAACAAAGTCCTGACTACAAACACTAATTTTTTGCAATCGTCCTGCCTTGAGCCCTTCCCCCCCACCACCTTTTTTAAAAATTTCATTTTGGGGCAACACCTGGCAGTATTTGGGTTACTCCTGGCTTTGAACTTAGAAATCACTCCTGGTGGGCTTGGGGAGCATATGGGATGCCAGGAATCAAAGCTGGGTTGGGCGCATGCAAGGCAAACGCCCTATGCACTGTCCTGTCTCTCCAGCCTCGAGCTATCCTCTCTTGCCTATGTGGTTGCAGTGAATTGCTGATGGGACCCTCTTCACCTTCTGCCCTCCTGGGCTCTGCTCATACAGATAGAATCAGAACCTGTCATTCTTTTCTTCCAAACCTCTGTCACTTAGAGTAAATGACAAAGTCCTTAAAACATCCTCAAGGGCCCTACTGTTGGCACTTAACACTTTTTGGCACACTGGAAGATTATTTGTTTTGTTTTTTAATTTTATCATATCACCTTGAGATAAACAATTACAAAGATGTTCATGATTGGGTTTCAGCACCCATCCCTCCACCAAGGCACATTTTCCAACACCATGTCCCCAGGTTCCCTCCCCCACCTGCCTACCTCTATGGCAGGTACCCCTCTCTCTCTCTCTCTCTCTCTCTCTCTCACTCTCGCTCTCTCTTCCTCTCCTGTTGCACATTATGGTTTACAGTACATGCATATCACTTTATCTATACTCAGTTCTTGTTTAATGTTACCATTTTCAACTATTATTGACAGACTGATCCCTTCTCTGTCTACCTAACCTCTGCCCCCACACACTTGTGGTAGATTTCAATCCTTGACATGTCCTCCTGGATCCATAACAGGTCCTCCTGGACCCTGTTTTGCCTAGCCTTGGATATTAGTCTCATAATATATCTCATTATCTCTCTCTCTCTCTCTAACTATCTATCTATATATCTATCTATCTACCTACCTACCTACCTACCTCTCTATCTCTCTATCTCTCTATCTGTCCTTTTCTTTCTGGCTATTTTCACTCAGCATGATAATCTCCATGTCCATCCATTTATAAGCAAATTTCATGACTTTATTTTTCCTAATAGCTGCATAGTATTCCATTGTGTAGATTTACCATAGTTTCTTTATCCACTCTTCTGTTCTCAAACACTCAGGTTGTTTCCATATTCTGGCTATTGTGAATAGTGCTGCTATAAATATAGAAGTGCAGATGGTGTTTTTGCTGTGTTATTTTGTGTTCCCACGGTATATTCCCAGGTATTACTGGGTCAAATGGGAGCTCAATATCAAGTTTTTGGAGGAATGTCCATATTGTTTTCTAAAAGGGCTGGACCAGTGAGCATTCCCACCAACAGTGAATGAGAATCCCTTTCTCCCCGCATCCATGCCTGCACTGATTGTTTTTGCTTTTTTGGATATATGCCAGTCTCTGTGGTATAAGATGATATCTCATTGTTGTTTTGATTTCCATGTCCTGATGATAAGTGATGAAGAACATTTTTTCATGTGCCTTTTGGCCATTTGAATTTCTTTGAGGAAGTTTCAGTTCATTTCTTCTCCCCATTTTTAAGGGGTTGGATTTTTTTTTTTTTTTTTTTTGCTTTTTGGGTCACACCCGCGATGCTTAGGTGTTACTCCTGGCTCTTTTCTCAGGAATTACTCCTGGCGGTGCTCAGGGGACCATATGGGATGCCGGGGATCAAACCTGGGTCGGCTGCGTGCAAGGCAAATGCCCTACCCGCTGTGCTATTGCTCCGGCCCCTGCTTGAACGTTTATTCTTGTAAAGTTCTCCCAGTGCCTTGTGTATTTTGGATTTAGCCAAGGTCCTCCTTGACCCTGTTTTACCTAGCCTTGCCTATTAGTCTCATAATATATGAGACTAATATAATATGTTTTATGGGCCACACTTGGACGTTAGCTAACGTCCAAGCTTGCTAAACAGTGCAGAGAAGCGATAAAAGCAGACCTCAAAGACAGAAGAGCAGAAATACTGGAAGATGCAGCAGAAGCCTGGAAAAGTATTCGCACTGCCCGCCTGTCCTTCGCCAACTCTAAGACCAAGATGACTGCCCTCCGACGCCTGATGGATCTATCACATCTTCCAGAAAGGCAATGGAGAAGATTATCCAGGACTTCTACTCAAATCTCTTTGATAGCCACATCCACCTGCCCACATACCAAATTCCACAGGATGGATATGTCATTCCCAACGTTCTCCCTTCTGAAATCCGACATGCCATCTCGTCGGTAAAGAAGGGAACAGCACCAGGCCCAGACAAAGTCAGACCCGAACACCTGAAGAATCTGCCGTCGGTACTCATCAATACACTAGCTCGGCTCTTCACACGCTACCTGTCCGAATGCAAGGTGCCCTCCCAATGGAAAACCAGCAGGACAGTTCTACTGTTCAAGAAAGGAGACATTCATGACATCGGCAACTATCGCCCCATCTGCCTGTTGTCTGTCATCTACAAGCTGTTTACACGAGTCATCCTGAACAGGATTAGCAGAACACTAGATGAAGTACAACCATGCGAGCAAGCAGGTTTCCGGAAAGGATTCAGCACAATCGACCATATCCACACAGTAACCAAGCTCATTGAGGTTTGTAGGGAGTACAAGATGCCGCTCTGTCTCATGTTCATTGATTTACAGAAAGCCTTTGATTCTGTGGAGACTGAAGCAGTCATCGAAGCCCTAGTCAAACAGGGTGTTCAAACCCAATACATCAAGATCCTTCGTGAGCTGTATTACGGATTCACCACCAGGATCTCACCATTCTACAAAGAAGTGATCATTGATGTCAAAAGAGGGGTTCGACAGGGTGATACCATCTCACCAAAACTCTTCAGTGCCACCCTCGAGAACATCATGAGACAATTAGAATGGGAAGGAATGGGAGTGAAGATAGATGGTCAGCAACTACACCACCTCCGCTTCGCTGATGACATCGTTCTAATAACACCAAACATTAGCCAAGCGGCACAAATGCTGGCTGACTTTAACCGAGAATGTGGAAAGGTAGGTCTACAGCTGAATCTGAAGAAAACTATGTTCATGAGAAATGAACTAGTTCCTGAGGCCCCATTCACTCTCAATGGAACAAACATCTCTGAATGCAGCAGTTATGTGTACCTAGGTCGAGAAGTCAACATGATGAATGACCTAAAACCTGAGCTGCGCAGGAGGAAGAGAGAGCGGCATGGAATGCCTTCAAAGGCATCGAAGAAATAGCTAAAGGGCAAAGAACCTCCGGCTCCGGGCACATCTCTTCGACTCCACCGCTTCTCCCTGCATTAACATACGCCTCAGAGACCTGGGCCCTACGAAAGCAGGATGAGAATGCTATTCAGGTCTCCCAGAGAGGAATTGAAAGAGCTATGCTTGGAATATCACGTCTCACTCAAGTGAGAGAAGGAATCCGGAGTTCTGACCTCCGTCGCTATTCCAGAATCAGGGACGCTGTCTCGTTTGCCAAGGCATCGAAAATCAGATGGGCTGGACATGTAATGCGATTTGGAGACAACCGCTGGACTAGAGCCGTTACCGACTGGATCCCACGGGATGTCAAAAGATCACGTGGCTGCCTACCTACAAGATGGTCAGACTTCCTTGTCAAGACCCTGAAGGAACGGTTTGAGGCTCTTCATATTCCTGAATCAACCAGATGCCATTGGGCTACACTGGCACATGATAGGGTCCAATGGAAATGTTACTGGCGCCTGCTCAAGCAAATCGATGAATAACGGAATTCAAGTGATTCAAGTGATGGGCCACACTGGGCCCATAATAATATAATATATCTGATATGGCCCACACACCCATCTCAGATGGGTATTGGGTGAATATTCTTTTCCAATCCAAGGGCTTTGTATGTTGTATCTTGGTCATCGTTTCTTTTGAGGTGCAGAAGCTTTTTAGTTTCATGCAGTCTCATATGTATATCCTTGCCACTGGAAGATAATTTGTACCTGTTGCCCATCCTCCCACTGTGAAAGCAGAAAGTTTTACCAGAAGAATTTTGTTTTGTTAATGCTTGTTGTATCCAAGCACCTAGAAAAGTGCTAGCATATATTAAATGTTCAATTAAGATTTAATTGATGAATGAAAGTAGCTAGCTAAAATAAAGCCACTAACGAGTGAATCTTCCTGAGTCAGATTGCATTGACATATATAAAGCAAGAATTATTAGAAATAAAGATGGATAAACCATAATCATAGTGGAAAACTTTAGGAGACCTTGAAGAATCTGATCAGACATGATTACTAAAGTTCAGAATACAAATTTAGCTTCACATTAATTTGTATTGCTGCTTTTCTCTCTTTGAGGTCTTCCTTTAATTTGCGAGCTTGGACATTAGCATATGGTTGCCTGAGGCCTGTGCCTTGCCACATTGGCAAATGAGCTCAAGAGTTTTTAAAGACAGGCATCCTTTTGTGGCATTCTCTCTCTCGGTGTTCTTTGCACAATCATGGAGGTGCTGAACCAGTCAGTTGTATTCTTCATCGATGTCGTCAATGATGGCATCTTCCCATGTTGCCAAAGGGTTTCCAATTTGTGGTCATTCTGGGAGTTCTCTTCTTAAACTTTGCAGCCTTTTCTCCCGCTTCTGTGAAGTAGAATTTTGCACAAAAGGAGATGGTGGTCCAATCCTGTTTGGAATTTTGGGATGACAGCGACATCAGTCAGGTAAAACTTCCGATTGAGTAAGATGTGATCAGTTTCATTGTGGAACTGTCCACCAGGAGATTCCCATGTCCAATGTTTCGATTCAGCCTTCTGGAACTGTGAGTTCTCATGAATGGTTTTGGTCGACATGATGAACTCAGATAGTCTCTCACCCTGTTCATTCCATTCTAGGCCATGGGTCCTGATGTGGATGGAGTTTTTCGGCCTATCTTCTCAGTCGTATCTTGGCATTAAAATCACCGACTATTATCTTGTAGAAGGTGTGATCTTTTTTATGGGACTCCTCCAGTTCCATGTAGAATTTCTCAATTTCTTCTTCCTTGTATGTGGATGTTGGTGCATAGATAACGAAGCTAGAAACTGCTG
This sequence comes from Cryptotis parvus, assembly GCA_021461705.1. Taxonomy (NCBI): domain Eukaryota; kingdom Metazoa; phylum Chordata; class Mammalia; order Eulipotyphla; family Soricidae; genus Cryptotis; species Cryptotis parvus. The sequence goes on along the minus strand of JAJIBD010015832.1, from coordinate 325 downwards.
GCAGTGAGCCACATCTCTTCAAGTGTAATCATTCTATCTTATTTGTTAGGCATTCAAATGAATCAGTGCTCACAGCCAGGTTTGTGTTGACAAGGACACTGACACCACCGATGCCTCTTTCGTCGCATGCTTGGAGGAACAGTTCTTCTCTGGTGTCAAAAACAGTGTGATGCAATTGATGCCTTCTTGTCTCCGTCAGACCAATGATGTCATACTTGGTCTTTCTCGCTTGCATGATAAGGTCCTCGATAATATGCTTCCGATGCCAGCATACATGCATCGAAAGTACAGACAGTCATTTTGGTCTTTCTTTGTTTTGGCAGCC
>JAJIBD010015831.1:0-22929 GCA_021461705.1 Cryptotis parvus | reverse complement strand
CATTTTATTTCTGGCTTCAGGTCAGATTTGGTCTGATGCCTGGCCAGTCACAGCTCAATGAGTGACTGAAGGCTTTATTTGATTTAAAGAGTTTCAGGCATTTGTTTTAAAAAGTTTCAGAGTTTCAACCTGAGTGCCCAAGAAGAGATGACTGGATAAAGAAAACTATAGTACATCTGCACAATGGAGTGCTATGCATCTGTTAAAAAAAACGAAGTCGAGAAATTTGCCTATAAATGGAAGACATGGAGACTATTATGCTAAGTGAAATAAGTCAGAAGAAGGACAGATACAGAATGACTATATTCATTGATGGTATATATATAATATACATATTATATATAACATACATATTTAAAAATAATATGAGACCAATATTCAAAGCCATGAAAAACAGAGTCCAGGAGAACTAGTCAGTGGTTGGAATCTATTATAAGTCTATGTAAGATGGAGAGTAGTTAGGATAGAGAAGGAGCCAGTTGGAAATAATAATTGGAAATAGTCATACTGGATTAGAACTGAGTGCTGGACATAAGTAAAAGGAAGGAATATACATGATAACCTTTCAGTATCTGTATTGCAAAAACACAATCAATAAAAGGAGAGAGTTCTTGCATAGAGGCAGATTGTGGGGGATATGGAAGGTGGTGGGATGGAAACTGGGGATATTGATGCTGGGGAAATGTACTAGTGGAGGGGATGGGTGTTAGAACACTATATATGACTAAAACCCAATCATGAACTACTTTGTAATGGTCTATCTCACAATAGTTCAATTAAAAATATTTAGATAATAATAATGAATGTAAATATAAAAACTACATTTTATATTTATATAAAAAAACAGAGTTTCAGGCAGGTTTATTTATTAATTCAATTATATAATATATTTATATAATTCAATTAAAATATTTAGATAATAATTGAATGTAAATATAAAAACTACATTTTATATTTATATAAAAAATACAGAGTTTCAGGCAGGTTTATTTATATAAAAATACAGAGTTTCAGGTAGGTTCAAAAGTTTTATTTGTTTGCTGGGAAAATAGTTTAATTTTGTATAGCTTACAAAAGGAAAAAATTGAGAACAAGAACAAGTACCATAGTACAGGATAAACGACACCACTTTCATGCAAAGACAACCACTCATTTGAATATGGGGTCATATATGGTCCTTTCAAAGTCAAAAATGCTAACTGATTTTGACTAAGAATGTGGAAAGATAGCTCTATAGCTGAATCTCAACAAAATAATGTTCATGAAAAATGAACTAGTTCCAGAGGCCCCTTCACTCTCAATGGAACAAACATCTCTGAATGCAGCAATTATGTGTACATAGGTCGAGAACTCAACACGGTAAATGACCTATAACCAGAGTTGTGCAGGAGGAAGAGAGCCGCATGGAACGCCTTCAAGAGCATTGAAGAAATAGATAAAAGCACAAAGAAGCTCTGGCTCTGGGAACATCTCTTTGACTTAATGCAGTTTTCCCTGCATTAACATATGCCTCAGAGACCTGGGCCCTCAAAAGCAGCATGAGAATGCTATTCGGGTCTCCCAAAAAGGAATGGAAAGAGCTATGCGTGGAATATCATGCCTCACTCAAGTGAGAGAAAAGACCTCCATGATGATTGAGCATCAGGGACGCTGTTTTGTTTGACATGGCATCGAAATCAGATGGGCTGGACACATGTAATGCGATTTGGAGACAACCACTGGACTAGAGCTGTTATCGACTGGATCCCACGGAATGTCAAAAGATCACATGATTGCCTACCTACAAAATCGTTAGACTCTTCTTTGTCAAGACCCTGAACAAACGGTTTAAGGCTCTTTGTATTCCTGAAGCAAGCAGATGCCATTGGGCTACACTGGCACGTGATAGGGTCAAATGGAAAGGTTACTGGGGCCCGCTTGAGCAAATCAGCGAATAAAGGGATGTCAAGTGATCAAGTATTATGGTCCTTAGAGAGCCTCTCTGGGGCACTCAAGCACAGATTCAACCCCAACTCGACTCCCTTTCACCCTCCCACCCACCCCCTTGCATCCCACCCACAATACTAGAGTCAGGTAGGCACAAAAACACAAACACACACACTCACACATGCAACCTGAAAAGGTCAAATCTTGGAAAATTTCTAAATACAAAGAATACTGGGCAAAATATGTATAAATATGGTATCAAATATGGTATAAAAAAAAAAACCTTTTTAAGCTTCCCAGAACAGAAATAGTGAGAACTACAATGAATGCAATATAATAAAAACAAGAAAGGAACAAATATAAAGAGACAAATCTTTTATAATTAAAATTTTAAGTATACTCTTAAATAACACTGATATCTACAAGAAAAAAAGTTGTAAAATGTATAGATAATGGTGATATAAAAGGAAAGCAAGCAAGTGTTTGTATGTGTGTTGTGTGTGTGTGTGTGTGTGTGTGTGTGTGTGTGTAGAGAGGGGATAAGAGAGGGGGGAGAGAGAGAGAAAGCGAGAGAGCACAAAAGTACCTGCCATGGAGTAGGTGGGGTGGGGAGGGGTGCAGGGCAGGAAAGAAACTGGGGACATTGGTGGTGGGAAATGTACACTGGTGAAGGAACAGCTGATGGAACATGACTGAAACCCAATCATGGACAACTTTGTAACTGTGCATCTCACTATGATTCAATTAAAAATTTAAAATTTAAAATAAAAAAAATAGCAAGAACTTTATACTAACTTTTTAATAAAATTGCATTCTATTTCTAAGTAAAATTTTGAAAACAGATATAAAAAATAATATAAAACAGAAATTTTAGTAAGAATTGACAGATATTTTATAAATTGAAAAGATTAATTAATACATGATTAATTAATTTAAATATAATATAAATTACTAGTTAGTATTATCAAAGAAAAGCAAAGTTATATAGTGTCTCACCACCAAATTCACATCAGAATCACTACATATTCTGCTTTCTGTAATATATAGTGTTGGTGAAAATTTATTGGTGTGAATATGTCAAAATCTTATCAGCATCTACACTCTTGAGCCAGAAAATTGATACAAACATTCTAAAAATTAGGTATATACATGAAGCAAAAGACAGGTTCAATAATGTTAATAGTACTATCTGCGATAGTCCAAAAACTGGAAAATATTAATATCTACCAAAAGTGATTTGATTTCTTTTCAAATGTTATGAAATCATTGCAGTGTAATGCTATGTGGTTTTGAAAAGAAGTAACCTATTGCTAAACACAATAATATGGATGAATCAATGAAAACTTCCAAATTAAAGTAGCTAGCCTTTAGTATATACACTTACTTTGTGAAGTAACTCAGAGAAAGTGGAAAAATGAGCTAGTCTATTTTCTTACAGTAAAAATCTCTTAGTCTATTTCCTGATACATTAATAAAGTTTTCAACAAAGAATTTTATCTTTTGAATGTTCCTTTTTTTTTTTTGGACTGGGGGAGTCCTCACAAGTTTTTTAGGAGGCCAAGGGAGCTTTCATGTTACACCTGGCAAACTAGGGTAGATGGCTCAATGATTGGCCCAAAGGACTCAAGCTTCTCAGGTCCTGTACTGTCAGGGATCACAAAGGTCCCACCTAGGGGCATGCAGTGGCTTGTAGGGACACACCAGGCAATGGTCAGATGCCTATGTAGTGCTGTGGATTAAATTGGGATCATTCTCCCTAACTGCTTTTCTGTCTCCCAAACTCTCTTGGATTTCTTAGCAAGATGTCTTGGTTAAGAATTAACTTAGAGAGGCCAGAGAGATAATATAGCAGGTAAGGCATTTGCCTTGCATGCAACTAACCTGGGTTCAGTCCAGAGTCCCATATGGACTCCCAATCACTGCCAAGAGTGACTCCTCAATATAGAACCAGGAGCAAACCTGAGTAACACCAGGTGTTGCCCAAAACCAAAAGAAAAAAAATGAGAAAGGAAAGAAAAAAGGAAGAAAAATTACTTAGAGTAAATATATCTAAATTCTATACATTTATGTGCTCCTGAAAACTTTAACAATAACTAGTTGTCTTAAAAGTTACAAAACATGAGCCGGAGAGATAGTCCAGCGGGTAGGGAGTTTGCCTTACACTCAGCCGGCCCATGGCGACCCGGTTTGATCCCCCGGCATCCTATATGGTACCCCGAGCACCACCAGGAGTAATTCCTGAATAAAGAAGAGTTTGTGTATAAATATAGTCATGATTTATTATAAAAGATTTGAGAGGGAAGGGGTCACAAAGTGTTCAGGAGAATCAGAAGACCTAAGGATCTTCCTGGCCATTCCTGGACAGGGCAAAAGATGTGGGGCTGCTTGATCCCTGAGGTGCCAGGGGTTATTCAAACCTCCAAAGTGATGCTCCTGACCTCCGGGACCATACCCAGTAATTGGGCACCTACAAGACTGTATCCATTAACGCTTGAGGACCACATAGTTCCAGAAATTTGTTCCTGGGTTGGTTGCATACAAAGCAACTGCCTTAACCTCTGTACTATTTCTGTAAACCTAGGAATATTTTTAAAACCAAAGATCATTGGAAACAATTTAAAAATCCTTTAGTACTAAAATCAATTTCTTTCTCTCTGTGTCTCTGTCTCTGTCTCTGTGTCTCTCTCTTTCTCTCTCTCTCCCTCTCTTTCCTCCCTTTATTCTACCTCCCTTGCTTCTCCCTTCTCTCTTTTCCCCCTCATTCTTTCCAGAAAGGTCTGTATAAACTACATTTCTCCATGGTTATTTCTGAACAAACAATTTGTGACCATGTTTTAATCTGGGTCACAAGGAGTAAAGCTCTTTTTTTCTTGAAAAAGTTAGTAATCACTGAAAACCTCTCTATAAAGTGATATAATTAAACCTACCTTCACATCGAAAAGCTTCGCGATTCCTGGAAGAAAATTTTGCCTTCCGGAAATGAAGATTTAGGTAGTCCAAGTTTTTCAATGATTTTTATTTCCAAAGTTGCCTCTTGATCATCCACATTTATCCAGGGTTTAGACCCAGAAGTGTTTTTAAATATACTGAAAGCATGACCTGGTTCTATTTTGCATTCTGAAATTCCAGATGCATGGATGGCAAAAAGAACACAGGGATAAGAAAAATTGTGTATTGGAAGTATCTTGCATATATACTCCAATAATAAAGTCTTCCCCATAAATTCCTACTATAATAGGTCCTTGATAAGAACATATTTCATGCAATAGAGAAAATCTGAATCCATGAACACTAGCCTTAAAAATAAGGCTGAAGTGCTTTCCTCCAAAATAATTTTGCAGACTCTTCTTTTGCTCCCATGTCAAACGAGTTGTCATTGACATAGTGTTCTCAATCTGCAGAAAATGAAATATGCTCTCCATTAATAATCAAAAAACAATATAAACAATAAAAATCAGCATATATACCTGTTTTCATTAGAAAAGAAATGAATAAATATAAATAAGTGGAACAAATAGCAAGAAAAAATCTCTGTTTTTATTGTAGAAGACATATCTTCTTTTTCCTCACATTTCTCTTTAAAAGAAAAGCAATATTCTTTCAAAAAATTTTTGTTAAAAATTGTTTCCATCACAACAATAAAATACACATTATCTTTAAAAAGAATATTTGACTCTTATTTCCAAAGTACCTAGGAAAAGTGAAAAGCAGTTATTTACCTATGTAGAATCTGTACAAGAACTTAAACTGAAGTAATTGTTCTGTGTGCACTACAAGGCAGCTCTCTTCAAGTGAGAACAGAGAATTCTTCCACAGTATTGTTTCAAAACTCAGAGAAATGGAAACTGAAACTTGAAATTGCTCCACCCAAGGAAATGACGACATCCCTCCTTACAACAGCACAAACTGACTCAGCTCACGGTACATAGTGAAACCATTTAAAATATTATTGGAGAACTCAAGAATTGAAAACAGATAGAAAAAAAGCCTAATATCTAATTGCATTTTAGTTATCAGCCCATTTCTATGTATTGAGATAATATATATATATATATATATATATATATATATATATATATAAAGTGTTGTCTTACTACAAAATATATTTCTCAAATTTGTTTTCTCAATTTTTGCTATCAATTCACTCTAAGACAACTTATTTTTATGTAAATTGTTGTGATAGCCTATAAATTGATCCCTCAGCATTTTTGCTTATGCACACTCCTCTCCAATTTATATCATTGACAGACTCCACTTCAACTTTCTCTTTAAAATCCAAACTATATCATATCAATTTCACCTCCTGATGAAAAGTGATGTTAGTAAAACCTCTTCACTGATGCCACATTGCTAAGAATAAAAGCCTTGTCCCTATAGGCTAGAGGAACCTGAAAAGACTTGTTTTGCTAATAATGATAATGATTTGCTAGCAATGATAATGCTAGGCAGGTAGGGTGGGAGAGGAGAGGTGACAGGGAACTTGGTGGTGGGAAATATGCACTGGTGGAGGGATGGATGCTAGAACACTGTATGACTGAAACCTAATCATGAACAGCTTTGTAATTGTATATCCCACAGTGATAAAATAAATTTTTTTAAAAAAAGGAAAATAAGGGGCTGGAGAGATAGCCCTGCAGGTAGGGTGTTTGCCTTACACACGGCCGGCCTGTGCCGGCCCGGGTTCGATCCCCGGCATCTCATATGGTCCCCCAAGCACCGCCAGGAGTAATTCCTGAGTGCAGAGCCAGGAGAAACCCTTGAGCATTGCTGGGTGTGACCCAAAAAAAAAAAAAAAGCAAAAATAAATAAATTAATAAATAAATGAATAAAAAAGGAAAATAAGACTTGTTTTCCAAGGAACACACCATTTTCTTCTCTTTTTGATTTTGAAATTTGAATGTTTTTACATTACTGGAGTTAAGTTCTTACATAACTGAATTGGAGGGGGATTGTGGCTCCCCCTCAGGGAGATCCCAAGGCCGCAGGCTTTTCTCTTCAGGGCTTCTTTTCTCTGAACTACCTCAGTTATGTCTCTAGCTTATATTATCCTGTGGAATTACTATAGCTTTATCAGTAGTTGAGGGTCAGGGGGTAACCATGGCAGCAGAGGCAGGGGGCAGGGGGCCTAGCTGGGTCCCCAGCAGTATGCCGTGTCCATTAGGGCCCCCCACCTTTGTCCGGGACAGACACCGTTCCCTCCTGACCTGTCGTCGGAATAAAGGACAAGGCCAGAGTTTCCTGAAGGTTACTCTTTAATGGTTTGTTTCATCTCGTTGCTCTCTCAGGAATCTCTCCTGGATCTCTTGCTCTGGCCCCCTGCAGCCGTTTCTCCTGCAGGCTGCTCTCTCTTTGGGGATCTGTGTAAGATCCTCTGGTCAGGGCCTCCTATTTCTGAATATCTCTGTTCAGAGCTTCATGCTTCTGGTCTTCTACCAGGACCTCTCCTTTCAAGACCTTTTCCCTTAGGTCTTTTCTGCTCAGACTTTTCTCTTCAGGGCTTCTTTTCTCTGGACTACCTCAGTTACGTCCCTATCTTATTTTCCTAGTTAACTTGTTTCATCTGTTGCTACGATTTCCTGTTTCTCTGAATCCCTATCTAATTCTTTGAGTTCCTCCATGTTGCCCTGCTGCCGGTGATCCTAACACTAAATAGCCCTGAAGCTATGTAGCCCTGTAGCTTTGATTCCAGCCCCCCAATTCATGTACCAAGGCTTGTGGCTTTAGTGCTGGTCTTTGGTCCTTGGCACCAGGAGCAGCTTCTCCTCCCTGGTCTGGTCATCTGGCTCAGGCACCAGGGGCCCTTTGGTGCTGGCCAGGTACCAGAGTCACTGCTCTTTCATGTCCTGCAGCCCCCCCAGGATGCTCTCCTGGTGTCCCTATTTATAGCCTCCAGTTAGGTTGAGAACCCTGGCCTCAATTGTCTTAACATACCTTTGAGAGGCAAGTACTGTGCCTTTAAGATCCAATATCCCACAACTGGGCACTTACTATCTAGTTTCCCAAAGTATTCACATATTCCCTTTTCCTAGTTTCGACAAACTTAAGTGATCTAATCAATTCAGAAAGAAATTTATATTTTTGAATGTTAAGAAACAACAGCAACAACAATTTTTTTTTTATATGAAGTATCAGATGGGCTGGACATGTAATGCGATTTGGAGACGACCGCTGGACTAAAGCTGTTACCGACTGGATTCCACAGGGTGTCAAAGATCACGTCGCTGCCCACCTACAAGATAGTCAGACTTCTTCGCCAAGACCCTGAACGAACAGTTTGAGGCTCTTCGTATTCCTGAAGCAACCAGATGCCATTGGGAGACACTGTCATGTGATAGGGTCAGATGGAAATGTTACTGGTGCCCATTCAAGCAAATCGATGAATAACGGGATGTCAAGTGAAGTGATCAAGTGATCTTAAAAACTGGAGAGATAGCTTGATTTCTAGCTACATGCTTGTCTACAGTCATACCACACCGAATGTGCCCGATCTCGTCTAGTTGCATGCTTTGCATATAGGGTGTCTGGGTACCTAAATTCAATCCCTAGTACTGCATGCTTCTCTGAACCAGCTAGGAGTAGTCTCTGAGCACCACTGAGCATGATTCTCCACCAAGCAGCTTTTTGATTAGTTACTTAGCTAAAACTAGCACCAATAATTATCAAGGCTTATTATGTAGCTGGAACATAGCATGCATCTTATTCATCCATTTTGATAAACTTAGGGAAAAATTAAATGTGGCCTTATTTTCAGATCATTAAGCAAAATTTTGGAGAAACTTGCTAATAAATGTCAATCATTTTACTAAAGATCAGAATGTCCCTGAACTGAATAGCCCCTATTTGAATTATAATTTTAAATGAAAAGAGAATGTTTAACTTCAAATGTCCAGTTCCACTGCTGCTGAGGTGACCAATTAATCCAGAATATAATGAGGTGACCAATTAATCCAGAATAATAATGGGAGGGTGTCAGGGAGCAGCTGGGTTCCCCAAATGTATTAGGACAGAAGTTCTCTTCTACCTCTGAGGCCACCAGGGGAACAGATGAAAGCTCATGAATCTGGCGCAGTTCCAAAAGGATTTTATTAGCACAAAAGCTCTACCACCACATTCCAATATAATGAAAGCACTCTAGCTCTGCTCAGAACTTAGACCATACACGAGAGCCCAAGTCTCCCACTAAAGAGGATCCCACCAAATAGAAGTCCCACCAAAGAGAGAGAGGATCTCACCCGAGAGAGAGTGCTACCAAAAAGGATACATACCCAAAAAGGGGTGAGTGCCTCAAGTCAGTCCCCTTATATACACCAAAGTAATCCTAACTGTTGACAGGGAGGGTCCTGTCAACAAAGAACCTTAAACTGCTTCTAGATATTAGAAGAGTAGAGAAGGATGATACCATACCCTATTACATGCATAAACAAAGGATTACACCAAGGACTAATCCCTTCTTCCAAGATTATCTCTTACATAAAACACTGGAGAGAAAGAGGGGCTGGTATAAAGTAATACATCTTAATTTTATGGGCTTCATGTAATCTAGATGGTGCCCACAAGGTCCTTCTTATTTATTATCTGCACCAGGGTGATTCTGAGTACCTTGATATCTGTATACTGAAAGGGTCACACTCGCCTGCATGAGCGCAAACTAGTATGATCCTTCCTATAATCTTAAACATTAGTCTCAAGGTAGCCAGGGTGGCAGTATCCTGATAAATTCTAACTGTCCCATGCTGGGTGCAGTGGGTATAAAAGAGGAGCTGCACCCAATCTAGATAACATAGAAGTCTTAGTAGATGTATAATAAGTCAGAAGATACTCATTTAGAGTCAAGGTGATTTCTGTAACTGCCACACCCTCCATCAGTGTCTATATAGAAGAGAGAGATCATATTAGTATGAACCTTGGCTTAAGAACATGTAAATAGGGGCCGGAGCTATAGCACAGCGGGTAGGGCATTTGCCTTGCACGCGGCCAACCTGGGTTTGATCCCCGGCATCCCATATGGTCCCCTGAGCACCCCGCTAGGAGTAACTTCTGAGTACAGAGCCAGGATTAACTCCTGAGCATCGCTGGGTGTGACCCAAAAAGAAAAAAAATGTAAGTAGATTAACCTGTGAGTAGATAAAACAGCAAAGCTCCCAAGCCAGCTAAGCTTGTCGTCCAGCAGGAGGGGGAAAAAAAACTTTATTAGCAATCAGCTAGATTGTTGGAAGATGGGGGACTTATGTCTTAGGGAGCCACTGCAGCAAGAGACAAGGGGCAGGACAACATTGTTGGCAGTGTGTGATTGTAAGCAACAGTGTTAAGCCTGGAGCAGAATAGCTGTGTAGAATGTCAGTTATCATCTATATTCAATTGATGGAGTATTTTCCTTCAAAGTTGCCTTCAGTTTTTTGTCCAGAGACTAATTTTCCTTCTGGGTAGCTGGGAATTAAAGGGATAATCTTGCCTTACTGTTGTTGGGAGAGTGTATTCAAAGAGTGATAACTATTCCCTTTTATGCAACTGTTTGGAGTGCTAGATATGCAATGTTCTCCACAAGTTCAGAAGTTATAGTTCTCCCTAAAGACCTTCATTGAAGTTTTTCACTTTACAATTCCACTAGTTCTTTTAGTGGAAGATCCCACCCAAAATACTTGAGGATATTTTGGGACTAGAGAGTTTTTCCTTGCATGTTGCTGACCCAGGTTGAATCCCTGGCATCCCATAGAGTCCTCCAAATACCACCAGGAACAATTCCTTAATGCAGAGCCAGGAGGTAACTATGAACATTGCTGGGTGTGGTCCAATAACAAAACAAAAAATGGGATGATTCTGAATATCTCACATCTGCATGCTTCCTTAGTTTAGTCAGCCTAAGCTAAAGGCTAGAGGAGAAGTTCATTTTAAGGCTCTGGGATTTACAGGCAAACCTCAGGCCATTATCAATGAAAGAACCACAGGTACATTTCACAAGGCAAAACAGCATATCTTCACTAGAAAATGGCTTCCCTCAAATGGGAATGGAGACTTTGGACATGTTTTCTGAGTTTTAAGCAGAAAATTCAGAAAAACTATTGCCCCATCTGCCTGTTGTCCATCATCTACAAGCTGTTCACTCGAGTCATCCTGAACAGAATTGGCAGAACATTAGATGAAATACAACCATGCGAGCAAGCTGGCTTCTGAAAAGGATTCAGCACAATCGACCATATCCACACGGTAACCAAGCTCACTGAGGTTTGCAGGGAGTTCAAGATACCGCTCTGTCTCAGGTTTATTGATTTAAAGAAAGCCTTTGATTCTGTTGAGACCGAAGTGGTTATCAAAGCCCTAGCCAAACAGGGTTTCAAACCCAATACTTCAAAAATCCTTCATGAGCTGTATTACGGATTCACCACCAGGATCTCACCATTCTACAAGGAAGCGATCATTGATGTCAAAAGAGGGGTTCAGCAGCGTGATACCATTTCACCAAAACTCTTCAGTGCCAAACTTGAGAACATCATGTGACAATTAGAATGGGAAGGAATGGGAGTGAAGATAGATGGTCAGCAACTACACCACCTCCACTTCGCTGATGACATTGTTCTAATAACACCAAACATTAGCCAAGCGGCACAAATGCTGGCTGACTTTGACGGAGGAATGTGGAAAGATAGGTCTACAGCTGAATCTAAAGAAAACTATGTTTATGAAAAATGAACTAGTTCCAGAGGCCCCATTCACTCTCAATGGAAGAGACATCTCTGAATGCAGCAGTTATGTGTACCTAGGTCGAGAAGTCAACATGATGAGCGACCTAAAACCTGAGCTGTGCAGGAGGAAGAGAGCAGCATGGATTGCCTTCAAAACCACCGAAGAAATGCGAAAAAGACAAAGAACCTCTGGCTCCAGGCACATCTCTTTGACTCCACTGTTCTCCTGCATTAACATATGCCTCAGAGACCTGGGCCCTATGAAAGCAGGATGAGAATGCTATTCGGGTCTCCCAAAGAGGTATAGGAAAGAGCTATGCTTGGAGTATCACGTCTCACTCAAGTGAGAGAAGGAATCGGAGTTCCAACCTCTGTTGCTGTTCCAGAATCAGGGACGCTGTCTCATTTGCCAAGGCATCGAAAATCAGATGGGCTGGACATGTAATGCGATTTAGAGACAAATGTTGAACTAGAGCCGTTACCGACTGGATCCCACGGGATGTCAAAAGATCACGTGGCCGCCCACCTAGAAGATGGTCAGACTTCTTCGTCAAGACCCTGAAGGGAACGGTTTGAGGCTCTTCATATTCCTGAAACAACCCGATGCCACTTGGCTACACTGGCATGTGATAGGGTCAAATGGAAATGTTACTGGCGCCGCTTGAGGAAATTAATGAACAATGGGATGTCTAATGATCTAGTGAAGCATTTCCAAGCCTTGGCCCACTATATAGTACTTGGAAATCCCTACTTACAAACCACACATTTTGATCTTGCCTCCAATTATGCTTCACTTTTTATATGTATATGCACATTGTGTATTATCTGAAATGATGTAAATTTCTATCTTAAGACATTGTCTAGCTATCACTTGTCACTTGTCACTTGTCTTCCCGTTGTTCGTTGATTTGCTCTAGCAGGCACCTGTAATATCTCCATATGTCCTGCCACCTGCTAGTGTAGCCCAAGGGCATCTGCTCGCTCCAGGAACATGAAGAGTCTCAAGCCATTCCTTCAGATCACGGGAATGAGGTCTATAATTGTTACTGGGTTTTGGCATATCAAATACGACACGAAGCTTGCCAGGCTCTGCCATGAGGGTATATGTAGTGTTTATTAGAAATATCAGCTGATGGTTTAATTTTTTTTTTTTAATTTTATTTTTTCCCCCAAATATCCCATTTTAGACATACAATGAAAGATGCTCATGTAGAGTTTTGGATCACAGTGTTCCAACACCCATCCCCACCCAAACCCATTACCATTACCAATGTCCCCACCTCCCCTCCAACACGGGATATGTATTTTATCGATGGTAAGTATTATTTGGGGGTGGGGATGGTGCCAAGGGTGGCCAAAGCGAAGGGGCCGGGCGGGCCCAGGCTCGCAAAATGGAGGAGGGGGAGTGGCTAACCCTGACCCATCTGGCGAATCCCAGTGATTCCCGCTCGGGAGCCGCCACCTGGGCCGAACTGGTCTGCAGTGATCTGTTCGGGTAGTTTCCAGCGGACAGGAAGATGGTGGCTAGTGTGAGGGCGAGTTCATCTGCTGCTTCGGGACCCCAGAGGCGTGGGCCAACACCCAAAACCCATCCCTCCCGGACCGGGCGCGAGCCGGGTCAGTCAGCGCTGGCTCTGCATACTGGTCGGAGTTCCGGGCGGGCCAAGGCTCCAAAATGGAGGAGGGGGAGTGGTAACCTGACTCCATGGCGAATCCCAGGTCCCGCTTGGGAGCCCTACCTGGGCTCGAACTGTCTTGTTGACGGGTCAGTTCCAGCGTCGCGAGATGGTGGCTAGTGTGTGGGCGGTGTGCTCGGACCCCCAGAGGCGGGGCCAACACCCAAAACCCATCTGCCCTCCCGGGAATCCATACAGCTGGGCGCGACGGCCAGTCCCCAGCCGAAGCTCTGCTTAAATCTTCTTCAGTAATGGTAGTTTGACAAAACCCTCTCTACCATGAAGAATGAAATTTAATATACTGAGAATGTCATAAATATCTTGGGTGTTAACTAAAATTAGTTTTGAGTTATTTCTCGAGAACAATATCGTAATCAAAGATAAATTATTTCAGAAGATTAACATTTATTTTTTATTAACATTTATTAACATTTCTTTGTTTACACTTGAATGCCAGAAGGCATTATCATAAAATATTTAAAAGAATTAATTGTCTTAAGTTTAAAAACGAGTATGCTACCGCGCAGAGCCGGCAAGCTACTGTGTCGTATTTGATATGCCAAATACCAGTAACAATTATAGACCTCATTCCATACCGAGGAATGGTTTGGGCTCTTTATGTTCGGAGCGGGTGCCCTTGGGCTCTACTGCATGAGACAGGACATATGGAGATGTTACTGGTCCGCTCGGCAAATCTGAGCGGAAGACAGTGATACAGTGTCAGTGAAGTTTAAAAACATATACATATTTATACATCAATATTTTGAAAAACTTGTTGGACTTCTTTCCCAACCTAAAACCCATTTCTGAAATCTACTGTAGTTTTGCTCACCTTGTTATTTCTGTGCTAGATCTCAGATTAGCCTGAGTCTATCTGTATGAGCTGTGTTGGGTAAAAAGAGGGCAGCCATATACTTGATCACTTATCACCTGTCTTCCAGTTCATCGATTTGCTCAAGCAGGCACCAGTCTCCATTTGTTGGGAATGAGGTTCATTATTGTTACTGTTTTGGGCATATCGAATACACCACAGGTCGCTTGCCAGGCCCTGCCGTGATTCTAGGTTCAGTATGATCTAAGAAATGACACTATGTGCCCAGAAGCAGAAAGGTCACTTTCACTTAGCAAAGCAGGAACCAAGCACTGATAAGCCGGAAATGAGAGCACTAGCCCAGAGAAGCCCCATAGGGAGAAGAGAAACCTCAGCAGGAACAGAAATCCCTGACATCAGGGAAGCGGGAACCACCAAATCATTGTTCTTTTGCTTCACAACACCCTAACAAAAGACCAATCTAAACAGCGATCCCCAAGGACGGCCAACAGGTGAAAACCCATGTAAAGCGCTATAGAGGCAGACGGCGCCCTCCGCCCTCAGAAGTCAGCGTGCTCTGAAAAGTTACCTCCTCCCTCTCTCACACACCAAGTAAAACTACTTGAATTCACCATTCGTTTCCTCCTGGAATTCCTTATTTTACATTTGGGCCAACCAGCGGTGCTCATCTGGCAGGCTCGGCTCCAGAGGGATGTCGGGGACCCAACACTGCGAGCCTCGAGCTGCCGTGCTACCACCGGAAATTCTCCTTTACCAGAGCGGTGGAAACCGAGACTTGGACAGAGTCAGGGCTGACACCCCTTTCCTGCAAAACACAACCTCAGACACAGGAACACTCGGGTAAGGGTGGGACCCGGACTCACGTCGTGAGCTCAGGGGACCATCCTCAGGGGGCTGCTGGGATCCGGTGCTCCTTACACTTCCAGTTCTGAGCCACCGGACACTGTTGGAGAGCAGGAGGGGGTCGCTCTCTCAGGGCGCTCCCTGGTCCCGGGACCCCACTTCTCCCACCTTTACCCACTCCATTCACAGGCTCAGCTCCCTCCCACTCCTGGTTTCCAGTCAGCCTCACGGGGCAGGTGCTCCAGTATCTTACCACCTCCTGCTTCTTCCAACCGCTGTCAGGCGCCTCGGATTCTGAATATAATCCTAATTGCTGGGCCACACAATACTCTAATCAGCCCTGGATCTTTGCTGCTTAAGCCATTTAAATGTCTTTAGGCCAGAACCTTATGCTGAAGAGATTCCACACAAAAGGAGCATGGGGGGGTAGGTAAGGATGAGATAGTCTGATTTTAATAATCTCGTGATAAATTCTACTATGAGTCAAAAAAGATCCAGATTGGAAATATTTCCTTATATTCCCCAAGGTCCCTGCTTGGGAATGGATTAATACCAGGAGTTGTTGTTGTTGTTGTTGTTGTTGCTGTTCTTGTTCTTGTTTTTGTTGTTGTTGTTGTTGTTCTTCTTCTTCTTCTTCTTCTTCTTCTTCTTCTTCTTCTTCTTCTTCTTCTTCTTCTTTCTTCTTCTTCTTCTTCTTCTTCTTCTTCTTTCTTCTTCTTCTTCTTCTTCTTTCTCCTCCTCTTCCTCTTCCACTTCTGCTTCCTTTGGCTGCTTTGGCTACTTCTGCTTCTTCTTCTTCTGCTTCCTCTGCTTCTGCTTCTGCTTCTTCTGCTTCTTCTGCTTCTGCTTCTTCTGCTTCTTCTGTGTCTGCTCTCTGAGTCTGCATCTGTGTCTGCTTCTGCTTCTGCTTCTTCTGCTTTTGCTTCTGCTTCTTCTTCTTCTTCTTCTTCTTCTTCTTCTTCTTCTTCTTCTTCTTCTTCTTCTTCTTCTTCTTCCTCCTCCTCCTCCTCCTCCTCCTCCTCTTCCTCTTCTGCTTCTGTGTCTGCGTCTGCATCTGCGTCTGCTTCTTCTTCTTCTTCTTCTTCTTCTTCTTCTTCTTCTTCTTCTTCTTCTTCTTCTTCTTCTTCTTCTTCTTCTTCTTCTTCTTCTTCTTCTTCTTCTTCTTCTTCTTCTTCTTCTTCTTCTCCTTCTTCTGCTTATGCTTATGCTTATGCTTTATGCTTTTGCTTCTTATGCTTCTACTTCTGCTTTTCTTCTTCATTTCAAAGTCTACATTTCCTCTTAAATATACCTTGCCATTCCTTCACAGATACTAAAGAAGTTACATCTTGAATCTAATTTTCCATTTAACAGAAACTTCTTTTTTTCTTCTTTTATTTATTTAAACACCATGATTTACAAAGTACAAAGCTTTTCACAATACAGTTGTTAAAACGACTAATCGTTCAGCACCAATCCCACCACCAGTGTGCCACCACCATCACCTTAGACCCACATTTCCCACTCACCCCTCATCCCCATGCCCTTGCCTGCTTCTTTAGCTGACATCGATTATGTTGATCATTATAGCCCATATAAAGGAATGGTATTGACAAAATCATGGCTCTTTTTTTCTGGGTTGTTCTGTGGGAGTCTGGCCAATTCTGTTCTTAAATTAACTTTCTGGGTTTCCAGAACACAGTGGTTTTCTACTGTCAACCCCAGACATACCACCACTGCACCTACAGATAACACCTATTTCACATTTATCTCATCCTCTATTTGAGCTTGTTCTAGGCATACACTGAATAATCTATTTTATATTGCTCATTGGAGCCACTTCTCTAAATATGCCTGATGAATATGGTCTTAGACAAAAGTCATTGAAGATTCTTACATCGCCATTGTTAACAGAACCTTCTTTTGCCCAAATTGTTGTTCACACCAAACTGGAGCTTGATGAATTAAAATTTCTGTAGTCAGTGGAGACAATAGTGTCCATAGTCCATCTCTCTTCACCAACAGTGCTCACTTATTTCTCTGATTATGTGGAGACAAATACATCTATCTTTTGCTTCTTTTTGCTACCTCCATCTGAATCATAACTATCCTTGCTACAACTCTATTTTTGTTTTTAATATGTTTCTGGTTCTACAACTTCAATATCTATGACTATTTTATTCATAGCTCTTTCTTATGGACTCCATGTCTTCCATTGAGTCATGTCCCCAGAATATTCATTTAAACATAGATTCACCTGCGACTTTGATTTAGAAAATATAGCTTGTTATGGAGAAAGGAGAGAGAGAGAGAGAGAGACTGAGACAGAGAGAATGCTTGTCATATAGGTGGGGAGTAGGGGTGGAGGCTGGAGGGAAGCTGGGGATGTTAATAGTGGGAAATGTACACTGGTAAAGGGATGGATGTTGGAACATTATATGATTGAAACCCAATCATGAACAACTTTTACTGTATCTCACTGTGATTTAAATAAAAATTAAATATGATAAAATCTATATATTTTGATAAGTATTCCTTTTAAATTATTACCCTTGTAACACTATGGAATTCAAAGTAAACAAAAATTCTTTCTTTCTATTGTATATAACCATTAAATGAAGGCATATTATGTTTAAGTTACTAAGAAATTTGAAGACAAGAGTTAAAAATTGAACTCTAAAAACTATCTTCTAGGGCCGGAGTGATAGCATAGAGGGTAGGGTGTTTGCTTTGCATGCAGCCAACCTGGGTTCAATCCCTGGCATCCCATATGGTTCCCTGAACAATGCCAGGAGTAATTCCTGAACAAAGAGCCAGGAGTAATCCCTGAGTGTCGCCGGGTGTGACACAAAAAGAAAAAATATATCTTCTATAATTTGGGGGTGGGGAGACAGAGATAGTACAGTGGTTTATGCTCTTTTATCCAGCTCAACCCTGGTTCAAATCCCCAGAACCATATGTGGTCGCTTGAACACTGCCAGAGGTCACTTCTAAGCAGTCAGTAATATCCCCTGAGCACTGCCATGTGTGACCCCTTTCCCTCCTCCAAAAGTAAAGATCAGAGAGACAGAATTCTTTTTAAAATTTGTTTTTATTTTTTGTAATAGTACAATAGTGCAATATTATTGTTTTATACTTGCAGTGCTATTATTCAACACCCAATACCAGAGTGCTGATTTTCCAATATCCATGGTCTCCTTCCCCCATGCCTGCACCCTCAGATCACAGTTCAGTTGACCATATCTCAAAGATGTTTCAACTGGGCATTAAATACCCTATTTTGTTTCTTTATAGTCTGTAAATATCTATTTGGTGTTTGTCTTTTTCTTTCTGAACTCATTTCACTTAGCATGACTTCTAATATCATCGAAGTTTCAGCAAACTTCAATATTTTGTCTCTTCTGAGAGAGTTAAGTAGTTAAATAGTTAAATAACTAGTTAAGTAGTATTCCATTGTGTGTATACACTTACATTATTTTATCTACTCATCTGTTGTTAAGCACTTCTGTTGTTTCAGGATCTTGACTATGCAATAAAAAACATAGGTGTATTCTTTCAGATTAAAATTTTTGTATTCTTTTTTCTTTTTGGTCTTTGTTTCTTGGGACAGATGCCCAAAAGAGGAATTACAAGGATAAGTGGAAACTCTATTCTTAGTATTTTGAGAGAACTCAAAAGATTGTCAATATTTTCTCTGTGTTCTGTTTTAGAATTTGTTGGAAGAAAATTCATTTCTTATTGATTTACTCACCAGACAATTTGGGCACTCTCTTTAGAGATGTGGAAAGAATGGCTCGGAATATAATTTATGAAAAACAAGATAGTTTCTTTACAAAAGAAAGTTTTCTTACAAAATTAATTTTAAAAATATATTTTTAGGAATTGAGCCCTAAAAGTATTTTAATTTTAATAAGTTTTTGGGTTTTTGAGATCGTAATATTCTAAATATTTTTTTCTATTTGCCAACATATAATTTTCTCTCTGTCACCTCTTTTATAAAAATACGAGCTTAGAATACAGATTATCGCCACTCTGGGGAAGGTAGTAGCATAAGTAATGGCAAGCATGCTTTCTCTCAGTGAAGCACTGTTCTAAGTTCTGTGACTATTAAGATAGGAAATAGGCAAAATCCTAGTTGTCATAGAATTCACAAACTATTTAATAAATTCAATATGCATGCAATTATTTTGTAATAACTCATGCGATTGGTACTCATGGAACCTTATACGAAGAGCTAAAGAAGAGTGAGAAAGGCAATATTTCATGTTTCTGAAGATGTTTTGAAAGATACCATAGAAATTAAACTGTAGATTGCACAAATATAGAGATGGCTTAGTGGCGGCATATATTGACTACTTAGTTGGCCTTGGGTTTGAGTGTGACTGATCCTAGAGGAAATATAAGTTAGATGCCTGTCATCAGGGACAAAAGTCAAAATACAAATGAATATAGTCACAATAAGACTGTCAGCAGAGAGCTCCAATTGATATGGGCCAGTCCAGACATAGGTCAAGTGTCAGGAACAAAATAACTGATGTCACATGCAGAGCTGGAACAGTCCCATAATTTAAACTGAAAGAAAGCAAAACAGGTGTAAGTGAAGTATATATCCTTTTATGACTGTCAAAACTAGGTCAGATGGAAAGAGATGAGCCATCCAATGAAGGATAGCCTAGAATGTTTTCAAAAGTACCAGTGCTTTAGGAGAGAAAAGAAATGGAACAAATTACCTGGTTCCACAAGGGCAAATCTTCTAAAGCGGCACTTGCAGTGCGTAACATCTGTTGCAGTGCAGTAAGAATCAGAATGTCCTTTAGGGGTACAGTACCAACTCTGAAGCATAGTTTTGAACCATCAAAATATTAAAAATTGGGATGTTTAGCATTTTTGTGAAACTTATTATCTGTGGGAAAATGAATTTAATAAGCACAAACCTTGCATCTTAAATTTGACTAAATTTAAATAAAATTCAAGAAACCAAAAACGCAATGGTTTGAACATTTTCTCCAGAACATAACTATAGTTCAAAAGTCAGGCAAAAAAAAATTTTTTTAAAAAAGTCAGGCATAAAATTACTAAAACAAGCTACTGATCCATTTACCTGCCTGTGTGGTTGCAATATAAGCAAAACCATAGAAATATACGCATGTACATATTACACAGTATAATATTACTACAATGGTATCCGGTTACAAACAATATTTTTACCTTTTCATCAGAAGTTACAAGTCTATTCATGTTTAAAAGGTTGTCTTCAAGAATATCACTGCAATCTTGCACATTAGTAATCAAGGCTACAAGTGGTATACCTATATCAAGTAGATAAATTGGTTACTTTATATCATAAATGTGTCAACTGCATAATTAAGTTATATGAAAGTCCTTCTATGTAAGGTGTTTTGAGTCTAAGAGAAGGAAATATCCTGAAGAAATCTCAATGCAGAAATTCTTCTAAGAAAAAAATTGCCCTTTCACTCAACATGAAAGATGATTTTTAAGTGCAACTAAACTTACACTAATTAGAAGTAAATTTATATTTCATTCAAACTGTTTACTGTAAAGTGCCAAGAGGTAAAAAAAAAAGTAGCTGCTGGATCTTGAAGACTTAAAAAAAAACACTCAAAAAGTAAAGAAAAAAAGTAAAGAAAATGAAGAGGGTTATGTCTAAGCAGTTTTTCAAAAAATAAAGTGTGCTGTTCTCATAGTTCTAGGAAGACTTATTGCCTTCCTTTTCAATCCACAGAGAGGAGATAAGTTAACCATGCTCAGCTTCCAACCTAATAAAAGTTCAGCATCAGTAACAACTACTTTCCTAGGATAAAAATACAAATTTGACATTTTAAATTGTCACACAAGGATAATCCAGAAATTCCTTTACCTACATTTTTTTACATTTTTCATTACATAAATATTGTGTTTGTGATTCTTAGTGCTAAATAGTTACTTTTATTTTCTGGTCTTTATTCAAACTCCAAAGAATAATTAGCCAATTATTCTTTATTTAAAGGCTGGCCTCTAGTAAAGTATAGGTGTCAATGAATAAATTAACTTTTGCAAGTTATGTTCCAGTGCAATTTTTCTCTTAGAAAACTAATACAAATGCTATGTGCCTTAAGCATTTATACTTAACATATTTAGCCATATGTCTTTGAAAAACTCATTTTAAATCTTGGCACATCTGGTGTTAAAGAGAAAGTATAATGGGTAAGGTGCTGGCTTTACATGTGGCTGCCACCTACTTGATCCCCAGTACCCCAGACAGTCACCTGAGCACTGTCAGTGTAATTCCTAAATGCAGAGCCAGGAGTAAACCCTGAGTATCACCAGGTATAACCTTAAAACTTTTTTAGATTTATGAAACAACATAGAGTAATACTATAATTTTTATATGCATAACTTATAAAAATATTAATTTCCTGCTTTTTGCTACCCTAGTCTATTGGATGGCAGGCTTAGCTAGTTTGGGACCTTTGTTGTTTTATCCACTCACAGCTTAATCTATTTATATATTTTTAAACCAAGATTCATTCTAATGAGATCTCTCTTCTATGTAAATACTGATAGAGGGTGTGGCAGTTAAAGAAATCACTTTGACTCGGAGTAATTTCTGACTTATACACCTACTAAGACTTCTATGTTTTCTAGATTGGGCATAGCTCTACTCTTTATACCCACTGCACCCAGTGTGGGACAGTTAGAATTTACCAGGAGACTGCCACCCTGGCTACATTGAGACTATCTACAACATTATAGGAAGGATCATACTAGTTTGCACACAAGCAGATGAGTGTGACCCTTTCAGTATATGGAGATCGAGATATTCAGAATCACCCTGGTACAGATAATAAATTAGAAGGATCTTATGAGTACCATCTAGATTACATGAAGCCCATGAAATTAAGATGTATTACTTTTATATCAGCCCTCCTCTCTCTCAGTGGTTTACATAAGAGATAATCTTGGAAGAAGGGATTAGTCCTTGGTGTAATCCTTTGTTTATAACTACAATAGGGTGTGGCACCACCCATCTCCAATATTTTTTAGGGCTCTTTGTTGACAGGACACTCCCTGATAGGATTACTTTGGTGTATATAAGGGGACTGACTTGAGGCCCTTCCTCCTTCTCCTTCTTTGGGGTAGGACTCCTCTCAGGTGAGATCCTCTGTCTTTGGTGGGAGACTTGGGCTCTCTTTTATGGTCTAAGTTCTGACCAGAGCTAGAGTTCTTTCATTATATTGGATTGCAGTGGTAGAGCTTTTGTACTACTAAAGGCCTTTTAGGAACTGTGCCGGACTTGTGACTTTTCATCCGTTCCCCGGCGGGCCTCGGAGGTAGAAGAGAACTTCTGTCCTGATACTGTTGGGGACCCCAGCAGCTCCCCAACACTAGTCTAGCCACACAGTCTGCAGAATTGGTTCCCTATTGGGCCACAGAATAAACACACACACACACACACAGGTTTTAAAGATGGAAGACTAGGAGTTAAGCCTTTTTTTTAAATCATGCCTATGTCTAGTCCCTAACAGGAATAAGCACCAACCACACCAGCACCAGGCTTCAGGATATTTGGCGAAAAAAAAAATCCAGTAAAAAAAAGCAAACACAGAACTCCTATGTTTTCTCTTAGCAAATTCCTTTAAACATATAACATTTCTAACTTTTTTAATATTATAAACACACTGACTCACCATGATTTAATACTTCTTTTTGAATTTGCTTGAGCTTTGCTAACATTTTAGAAGAAATATTGGAGACTGACTTGATATCTAGGACATAAGCCACACAGTGAATTCTTTCCGCCAGTGATGGAGAGAGGTGATGAAGTTAGGATGTGTGGGTGTAATTGCTTTATGAGGATTAAACTGTCAAGTAAAAACACAAAAATATACAAAGTTTCTGCTTAATATTGTAAGAGATAATTCATGCTTCAAACATGACCGCCACTAACCTCCAACTTCAAGTTTTATCCCTCTCAGCTACTTCTTCCCCAAAT
>JAJIBD010015830.1:0-42273 GCA_021461705.1 Cryptotis parvus | reverse complement strand
GGGCGCGCCCCCAGCCTGGGGTGTGCCCCCGGGTCGGGCTTGCGCCCCGCGGCACTTGCGCCCCGAGAGTTGGGCAGCCTTTGAGTCCGCGGCCGCAGGCGCAGAGGTGAGCTCGCCCCTTTCTGCGGAACGCGGGCCATGCTCCCAGCTGGGCGAGCTGCTTCGGCCACTGGAGCAGGAGCTGGGTTGGTTGGGGAGGGTGTTTGTTTGTTTGTTTGTTTGTTTTCCTTTTTTGGGACACACCGGAGATGCTCAGGGGTTACTTCTGGCTCTGCACTCAGGAATTACTCCTGATGGTGCTCAGGGACCATATGGGGATCCCGGGATCAAACCCGGGTTGCCGTGTGCAAGGCAAATGCCCTCCCCTGTGCTATCCTCTGGCCGGCTTGGGGAGGCTTGAACTCAACTTGGGGGTCTCGGCGTGTCATAGCACCATGGCGGTGTGTGGGTAGACACGGAGTGAGTGACTTGAGCTTTTTCCTTAAATTCAAGTGGCAGAAATGGCCTCCAGGTTGGTGGGGAGGAGGAAGTGAAGGAGTTTTGCCCACACCCAGGGATGTGTAGGGATTACCTCCTGGCCGTGTGGGGCCACGGGACACCATATGGGGTGCTGGGGATGGAACCCGTGGGCCACATGCAGGACGAGCACTTACCCGCTGTACCATCGCCTCCAGCCTTTAGTGACCTTTTCCAGGGCTGGAGATAGTACGGTTGGGCGGGCGCTGCCTCGCACTCAACCTACCTGGGTTGGATCCCAGCACCACAGCCCTCCAGGGAGTGGATCCCTGAGCGCCAATGGGTGGCCAAAAGATGGGAAAAACCTGTTGTGTAGTTCTTGACTGTGAGGCTGATACTAGGTTTTTTTGTTTGTTTTGGTTTTGGGGTCACACCTGGTGATGCTCAGGGTTAACTCCTGGCTCTGCACACAGGAATTCCTCCTGGCTGTGCTTAGGGGACCATAGGGGATGCTGGGGATTGAACCTGGGTAAGCCACGTGCAAGGCAAACGCCTCCCCCACTGTGCTGTCGCTCCTGCCCCTGTACTAGTTCTCTGTGAGTTTAGACTCCAGCCCCGCCCTGCTCTCCGCCAAAATGCATCGAAACCACCTTGTTGGTGGTTCTGGGGCAGAAAACCTGGTGGTCCCTTTGCGGGAGGTGGCAGGCTGTACCTAGCGGTGGCTCTGAGCCTGGACACGCTCACTTGACAGTTTGACTTGAAGCTCGGACAGTCCTTTGCTGTCCCAAAGTGCTCTGCAGGTTCTGTCTTCCCTGGGTCAGTGCCTGGAAATGAGGCCGCTCTTGCCGTGAGCTTGTCGGGCCGTTGGGAGACGTGGGCAAGTTTCTGGGGCTAAAACCGTGTTGGCCGATGACGAAGGTAGAAGCGTGCGGAAGTCCATGTCAGGGAGTCTCCCGGGACGGACTCTAACGACGGACCGCCTGACGCCGTCCGTGGTGCCCCTTTCTGCGGACGAAGCTGACGGCGCTGCTGGGTGCCGCGCTGGAGGCAGGCAACAGGCTTTGTGTTCGCAGAGTAGCAGAGTGGGCAAGACAAGGCCAGGAAGAGCCCCCAGTGTAGGCCCTGTAGGGCCAGGAAGAGCCCCCCAGGGGAGAATTCTTGATGCTCAGACCAAAGCACAAGGGCCGCGCCGCTTTCAGACAAACCAGAGTTGGTTGACCCCTGCGGAGACTTCCCCCGTTGGTGCCGGGCGCCTGCTTCTCCAGGGGCTCCCCGTAGACGGCCCTGCCAAGTCCCAGGTGGGAGCTGGTCTCCCGACACGCGCCTTTGTCTCTAGCTGGTGACTGACCTGACCACCCCCGGCAGGTTTCATTTCTGGGCCGTCCATGGGCAAACTGGCCTGCTTGTCTGTGGGGATGCCCCCTGGCCTTGCCACGTCCCGGAGCTCAAGACCGTCTCCGCAGTAGACCGTCCAGAAGGCTGTTTGTTCTGGGAGAGGCCGCCCCCCCCGGCGTTCCCCTCTGCCTGCCTTCACTGTTCGCCTCTTTCAGGGCCAAAAATGAGTCTGTTCGGCACGGACCTCGGGCTTTGGCACTTAGCGGGACCAGCATGTTCGGCAGCCCCACCACAGACAACCACAACCCGGATGAAGGTGACCGTGGGACAAACCAGCCTGCTCGGGCCTCTTGGGTGGAAGCTGAGGAACTTCAGGGCTGGTGCCCAGCTCCCCAGACTGTCCCTGTGTCCTGCATCATCCAGGGTCTGGTTGGCAGGTCCTTGGACCCAGACCCTGTCTGCTGACTGCGAGTCCTGAGGGGAGGCGGGTGCCGGCACCCCCTGTGGTTGGGAGAGCCAGACCGGCCGGAGCTCTCTCCAGACAGCCCTGCTCACGCCGCCTCTCTGCTCCAGGACATCGAGGTGACGTCCCTCCCGGATGACAGCGTGCGGCTGCCTGGCATGCTCAGCCCCCACCCTGCCCGGAAACTTTCTGCCGGCTGGATCCTGGGCCAATGATGTACGTATGGGCCGGCCGGTTTCTCTGAGGCTTCTGGGACCTTCCTTCCGCCCCTTGGCCGCTGCCTTCGCGGTGATGTCCAGGACTGCGCACTCTGGTGTCACTGGGACTCCTCCGGAGGTGTGGGCAGTGCCTGGGTAGGTGTCCGTCTCAGGCCTGCTGGCAGCCATTCTACCTCGTAGCCTGTCCCTGGGCCCAGCGTCTTGCCTCGGGCCACCAGGAGCTCACCCTCCCTGAGCGCCCACCTACTGCGCAGGCACACGTGACGCCCAGCGGAAACCCCAAGATAGCCCTTAGTCCCCCCGTATGTGTGGACAGAGCCTGTCGGCGGCCAGAACTCTGCAGATTCTCCTCCAGTGGGGAAAGCAGGTCCCGCCTTCTCCTCATTTAGCCAAACCCCTTGGCGAGGTTGCTCAGCCCTTCCCAGACTGCCAGAGAGGTGGCAGGAGCGACGCCTGCCCGGAGAGGGGTGGCCTTGACTCGCCTCCCCACCTGACAGGACACGAGGCCCGAAAAGGCCGTGGCTCTACTGCTGTGGGGACCCGGTTCTGCTCCCAGCCCTGCCACCACCAGCCCTCCTGAGTCTCGCAGACGTCAGTGGTAGAGCCAGAGGCTGGATGTCTGCAGAGTTCGGGGGAGGGTGTCCCCTGGGGTGGGGAGACACCTTGGCCATAGGCCTGGGCGTGCAGGGCTTGTCGGGCCTCGGTGAAGTTGCTGCGAGAGGAGCACGGTCGAATGGCAGCTGAGTGCAGCGCCGTCCCCAAGTGAAGGTACCGGAGAAAAGTCGCAGGCCTGTCCCAGAGTCTTGTGAGACCGCGGGGGTGGGTGGGTCGCTGTTCTTTCTCCTTCTGTTAACCAAAGCTCTTGGTAGAGCTCATTACTGAGAGAAGGTGAAATCAGGGTTTCCGGAGGGAAAAAAGTGAGTTTCTAGTTTATTTTGATTCTCCAAGTGGCGACGAAGAAGCTTATCTCCGGACGCAAGGAGAAATTCTCCGCGGCTTTCAGGTGGTCTCGAGCCCAGAGGACGCGCGCATGGTCAAGGCGGCGTGGTCACAGGGCGGGGTCTTGCTTCTCACGCCGGGTCACCATCCCACCTTGCCTCGCAGGTCCGGTGCTGGGAGGTCCAGGACAGCGGGCAGACAATCCCGAAGGCCCAGCAGATGCACACGGGCCGGTGCTCGATGTCTGCTGGAGCGACGTGAGTGTCCGGGGGCTGCGAGCCTGTCGCCCTCACTGGAGGGGGTTTGGGGTCCGCTGGACGTTAGCTTCAGGTGGTCTCAGCTTTGAGTCAAATGCTGACAGTGTGTCGGGTTAGTGTCTTGGATCCCTTCCTGCCTAAATCAGCTCCTCAAGGAGCTTTTGTCTTAAAATTCAAAATTTGCTTCAAAGAAAGGTTTTCTGTAAGTACGCTGGGAGTGGTTGGGGACTGTTTTAAATCCCATGTTATGAGCCAACGTGTTGGGATTTCTTTGGCCCTGAACCCTGGGTGCTGGGGACTGAGACTGGGAAGAGAAGCCCTTGGACTGGAGAAGGACCTCGGCGAGTCCCGGGCCTCTGGGGACGGTGCAGTGGTGGACGCTCCCACCTGGCTCCTGCTGCGTGGTGACTGGACGAGGTCGGGCTGTGGTGCTGAGGAAAGAGCCGCAGGCACACACTGTCTTTGTCCTTCGCAGCTCGCCGACAGCCACAGGAGTCACACGCAAGTGTATTTGAGGTCACGGCTTTGCTGACCTCGCTACCAGGCTCTAGTTGACGAAGGCCCAGTAATCGTTTGACTTTAGTGGTTTTGTTAGGGGGCGCTCTGGGCTGTTCTACGATGCAGGGACAGCAGAAGTGAGCGGGAGCTTCTCTGGGCTGGGGGTGGTGCTCTCGGCAGCTGCTGCCTCCGGGTTCTCAGCTTACTCAAATGTGGGAAGCTCTGAAATCGTCGAGGAAAATTAAAGTGGCCCCAGGTGCTGTCGGCTGAGACTGTCGGGCAGCGCCGGGGCGCGTGTGCTGTTTGACCCTGGACCCTGTTTGCACGGTCTCTTGGGACAGTCTGGCGTGAAACTAGACCGCGCTCAGCAATCGCGATCCTCCTGACGCTTCCTTTTCGGCCTGGCTAACCCCGATTGCTGTGAACTCGAACTTGTAGTTGGAGATTTTCTTTCGGGAATGCCCATTGTTTTCTCCTTTATCTTAGGATGGGAGCAAAGTATTTACGGCGTCGTGCGATAAAACTGCCAAAATGTGGGACCTGAACAGTAACCAGGCGATCCAGATCGCACAGGTAGCGGCCTCTCAGGAGGGTGTGCCTTGCAGCCAGGGAAGCAGGCACCAGCCGATTCCACTGACGCTCACCCTGTTCGAACCCCGTCCCTCCTCTTGGTCTTTTGGGAGGTTCTGCTGTGCTTCTGTATGCAAGGGATACCTTGGGGCGCCATGCCGCTGAAGTCTAGGAGAGACTAGTGCTCTGTGCCCCGAGCCGCTAGGGGTGCCCGTATCCTGGCAGGTACCCGTGTGAAGGCCAAGGGTCAAGGTGGGGAGGGGGAGACCCAGAACCGGCCGCTGGGCCCTGGGACCTTTTCCAAGTCCCAGAACTGGGGCCTGCCAACATCTGGAGGGCTTGCTCGGAGTCACCAAGGAGCCCACAACAGTCTGATGGGCTCCCCACGATGGGGCCGCCGCACCCCAGTAGTTGATTGCAGACGGGTGGGATCAGGGTAGACAGGGAACGGCTGCGGTGGTCTGGGCGGCTCGGACCTCGGGCCTTGCAGCCGCTCCTCAGCTCTGTGCGGCTCAAAGTCCTGAATAACCGCGCCACGGTGCTGCGTCACAAGGCAAAGGCAGCGGCTCCCGCTTCGGAGTGTCTGGGCGAGAGCTTTGCACGGCTGAGGCCCCTGACGGCCTCTGGTTTCTTTGCGGAAGCACGACGCCCCTGTGAAGACCGTCCACTGGATCAAAGCCCCGAACTACAGCTGCGTGATGACCGGGAGCTGGGATAAGACTCTGAAGGTGCGTGCGCCCCGCAGCCTTGGGCCTGGGCCGCCCGGTGCCCCTGCCCCCCCTCACCTGCTGCTCTCTCTCTCTCTAGTTCTGGGACACGCGGCTCATCAAACCCCATGATGGTCCTGCAGCTCCCTGAGAGGTGTTACTGTGCCGGCGTGGTAAACACTCTTCACTTATCCGCCCCCACCGGCTGCTCTGCACTGCTCTGCAGTTCTGGGACAGCCGGAAGCCCCCCAGAGCCTGGCTAGCAGAGCCCGGGACCGAGTCACAGAGTCTCAGAGTCAGCATGTCCTGCCCCGGCAGGGCCTGTCCCCTAGCACGTTGCGGCTGGTGCTGCCACCGAGGACCTTTCTCAGCTGTGGGACAGTTGGTGCTAACTGGGTGTGACGGTCGTGGCTAGGGCTGAGAGGACCTGGCGGGCGTCTTCCTCCGTCTGGTCTCACGGCCTGTGCCGCCCTCAGTGGTGCTGCTTTAGGAATCTGATCAGAACACCCGGAACAAAGGTGGTTCTGTCTCATTGGTGGGTGCTGGTGTGGTCCAAGGGGTCGTGCCAGGTAGGGATGGGGCCACCCTGGGTGGGTTGTTTGAGGGCCTTAGAGAACCACTTGCTGCTGTGTCCTGGGAAATGTGGGCTGGGCTGGCGCCTCCTGACTCGCCTCTGAGTAACGGCCACGAGTCGGTGCTGCACACACACACACACACACACACACACACACACGTGACGCGGCATGTCCAGAACATGGTGGCTATCGCGGAGGGAAAGTGAGTGGCCGTGGCCTCAGCGTTGGGAGCGCCTTGCTTCAGTTTGCCCTGGGGCTGTGTGGTGATTGAACCAGTGGCCCAGGGCCAGCGCTCCAGCCCCCAGCCAAGGGCTTGGAAACGTCACAGTCTGCTCCACACACGGCCCCTCTGGGCTTTTCGTGACACCTGTTGGGTTCATGTGCGTGAGCAAGCGTGTAGGAAGAGCCCAGGGGTCAGGCACGCAGAGCAGCGTGGTACTACAGGGCCACGTTGCTGCCGGTCAGTTGGGCTGTAACACAGGCTTGTTTCTGTGCCTTGGGTAAGCAAAAACAGCACGTTTTGACGGAAGACTGCGGCCTGTTGGCCCAGCACTGGCATGTGTGGGGCCCCGGGCTCGATCCCCAGCCATTGATGTCACGTGGGTCTTCCCTTTTCTGCCCCTAGACCTACCCCATGGCCGTGGTGGCCACGGCAGAGCGGGCCTGATCGTCTACCAGCTGGAGAACCAGCCCTCCGAGTTCCGCGGGTCGAGGTCGCCCCTGAAGCACCAGGTAGGGGGCGCCAGCCTTGTTGTCGTCGGTGAGCTGAGGGCGCGGGAGCCGCAAGAGCCATACTTGTCTGGGGGGAGGGGGCAGTCCTGCAGACCCTCCGTTGGGCCCTGACATGGGGACCCCGCTGTGGAGCTGTGCTTGGGGCCCCCAAGATGGCCAGGCAGGAAGCAGAGTGTGAGACTCGGGTAACTGCCGGAAGAGGAGCTTCTCGTAGTGGGCTGAGGACAGAGGAGGGGCGCCAGGGCCCTGGGCTGCGAAGGGGCCGAGGCTCTGCTGGGCTCAGGACTCGCTTCCCTGCGCCCCATCACAGGGAGCCCGGGTCCCGCGACGGTCCCACACGCCACTGACAACTCCCCCCCCCCGCAGCACCGGTGCGTGGCTATTTTCAAAGACAAACAGAACAAGCCCACCGGCTTCGCCTGGGGAGCATCGAGGGAGAGTCGCCATCCATTACATCAACCCCGAACCCGTAAGTGGCCACGCGCGCTGGTGCTCGTCCCCCCGGAGGTGCCGTCAGGCCACTAAGAGGGTCCTTGTGTTCCAGCGCCAAGGACAACTTCACCTTCAAGTGCCACCGCTCCAACGGCACCAACACATCCGCCCCCAGGACATCTACGCGGTATGTGACGGGCTGAACCGGGCAGGGGCAGGGGGCAGAGAGCCACCGCTGGCGTGCGCACCGGGTGCAGGGAACGGCCAGCCGCGGGGTTCAGGGTTCTGGTCCCAGAGCACCGCCCCTCGTTCTCAGGCCTGTGCCCGCTGCAGCCTGGGGAGGCCCCATTGCAGGTGCATTCAGGGTTCCTGGGCCTGCCGTGGATACCCTCTGTGGCCCTCCCCACCCCGCACTCACCGTGTCTTCCCTCTTACAGGTCAACGGCATCGCCTTCCACCCTGTCCACGGCACCCTGGCCACTGTGGGCTCCGATGGTCGCTTCAGCTTCTGGGACAAGGATGCCAGGACCAAGCTGAAGACCTCGGAGCAGCTGGACCAGCCCATCGCGGCCTGCTGCTTCAACCACAACGGAACATCTTCACCTACGCCTCCAGCTACGACTGGTCCAAGGTGGGCATCCAGCATGGACTCCGCCCAAGTGGACAGAGGGGGTGGGCACTTTCGTTGTTGGCTCCCGGTAGAGGCAGGCTCTGGCGCTGCTGGCTGCCCTGCCCGGCTTCTGGCTCACGCCTGGCCCTTAAGCTCTCTGGACACCACCTCAGCAAGTGGGGCGGGTCCCTGCTTCTGCCCACCTGACCGCCACTGCTGGACATGGTCACCGCCTGTCTCCGTCGTGGCACTGGTCCCCGTGGTTCTCCTGTGATTCCCTCTGCTCTGTCCCTGGCCAAGGGCTGCTCCGAGCCCTCCCAGCTGCATCTGCAACCTGGGCCCCTGAGCACCTTTGGGGCAGTTACCACTTTAGTGACCTTGAAGTTATGTCTCACTGCCGCCTCCGGCCCCTCCTGCCTGAGCCTGTGTGCCCCATACTAGCCCACAGGATTGGCCTGCTGGCCGCCTGGCCACGGGGCTGTACACTGCCTGTTGCGTCGCCCCTTCTCTGCAGGGCCAGCCGCGGGGCCGCTGCTCACCCATGGGCACTCGGCAGTGAGACGGTCAGCTGACCCACTGCTCCCCTGCAGGCGTCCCTGCCGGCTCTCCGTGGCTCTGCCCCATGCGGAGTGCTCCCGCTGCCTGAACCCCAACTTCCCAGGGTCCGTGTGTTCTGTCCGTAGCAGTTATGTGTGCCCTGCACCCCACAGGGCCCCTGAGCACCTCCCTGACCCTGGGGTGGGAGTTGGGACCTTTCAAGTCACAGGAACTTGCTCCATAGTCCAGCCTTGCTGTGGGGATGGCGTCTGTGTGGGCTCCGGGAGCCTGTGCTAGCGCCGGGAGCTGGGGACATCCCGTGCAGGGCCGCTGGGCTTGTGCGGCGCCTGGGCTCTCCCCCCCGTCCTGCAGACCTGCCCGTCAGTCTCGGCCTTGACTCCGCCCTGGCCCTTCAGCCGTGTGCCAAGGGCAGACGCCTCACGCCTCAGTCCCTGCCTGTGTGTGGGGTCCTCGGGCGTGTATACTCCACGGGGGGTCCCTGCGTGTGTGTGGGGTCCTCGGGCGTGTATACGCCATGGGGGGGTCCCTGTGTGTGTGGGGTCCTTGGGCGTGTATACTCCACGGGGGTCCCTGCCTGTGTGTGGGGTCCTCGGGCGTGTATACTCCATGGGGGTCCCTGCTTGTG
Organism: Cryptotis parvus; assembly: GCA_021461705.1. Lineage (NCBI taxonomy): Eukaryota > Metazoa > Chordata > Mammalia > Eulipotyphla > Soricidae > Cryptotis > Cryptotis parvus. Next base: position 33,298 of record JAJIBD010015830.1, on the reverse strand, counting down.
TGTGGGGTCCTCGGGCGTGTATACGCCATGGGGGTCCCCTGCCTGTGTGTGGGGTCCTCGGGCATGTATACTCCACGGGGTCCCTGCGTGTGGGGTCCTCGGGCGTGTATACGCTATGGGGGGGTCCCCTGCGTGTGGGGGGTCCCTGCGTGTGTGTGGGGGTCCTCGGGCATGTATACTCCACGGGGGTCCCGCGTGTGTGTGTGTGTGGGGTCCTCGGGCGTGTATACTCCACGGTGGGGTCCCTGCGTGTGTGGGGTCCTCGGGCGTGTATACTCCATGGGGGGGTCCCTGCGTGTGTGTGGGTCCTCGGGCGTGTATACTCCATGGGGGTCCCTGCGTGTGTGTGGGGTCCTTGGGCGTGTATACTCCACGGGGGTCCCTGCCTGTGTGTGGGGTCCTCGGGCGTGTATACTCCATGGGGGGTCCCTGCGTGTGTGTGGGGTCCTCGGGCATGTATACTCCATGGGGGTCCCTGTGTGTGTGTGGGGTCCTCGGGCATGTATACTCCACGGGGTCCCTGCGTGTGTGTGGGGTCCTTGGCGTGTATACTCCATGGGGGGTCCCTGCGTGTGTGTGGGGTCCTCGGGTGTATACGCCATGGGGGGTCCCCTGCGTGTGTGTGGGGTCCTCGGGCGTGTATACGCTATGGGGGGTCCCTGCTTGTGTGTGGGGTCCTCGGGCGTGTCTACTCCATGGGGGGGGGTCTGCGTGTGTGGGGGTCCTCGGGTGTGTATACTCCATGGGGGGGTCCCTGCGTGTGTGGGGGTCCCTCGGGCGTGTATACGCCATGGGGGGGGGTCCCTGCGTGTGTGTGTGGGGTCCTCGGGCGTGTCTACTCCATGGGGGTCTGCGTGTGTGTGGGGTCCTCGGGTGTGTATACTCCATGGGGGGGTCCCTGCGTGTGTGGGGGGTCCTCGGGCGTGTATACGCCATGGGGGACACGGCTCTGAGGCCGCTTCCCTGTGGAGCTCCAAACTGTTCCTTGGTTTCAGTGTTTCTGATGTGCGGTTTCTCCCGCAGGGACATGAATTTTATAATCCCCAAAAGAAGAACTACATTTTCCTGCGGAATGCCGCCGAGAACTAAAGCCCAGGAATAAGAAGTAGCGTCCGTCACTCGGGCTTGGGGCGCCTTGTCTTTGCTCTTTTGGCTCGTCTCTGCACAACTCAGGGTCCAGCTCTCAGGGGTGTCAGCCCCGGACATGGCTTTTGGGCCTTGGGAAGTGTCCGGCCCCTGCCCTGCTCTCAGTGCTGGTGGCCAATGCTGCCCACTCGGAGAGCCCTGGGCCTGGCCGCAGCACCTCGAACTGTATTTTGTAATAAAACCTGCTCGAGACTGCCCCGAGGCTCCGTCCATCTCTGCCCTGGCCTTGGGGGTCTGGAGGCCCTGGGGGGAGGCCCTGTCCACACAACGAGTCTGCGGCCCCGGCACGGCGCCAGTGCCAGGAACTGTTCCGGCCACTGCCATCCTGGGCCTGCTGGTCGGGCATTGTCCTGACGATGGGACGGACAGGCGGCCCCCGCACGGGAGCACTTGGGGCTTTCTCCTTCCTGTCTCAGCTCTCCTGGCCGGTGAGTAGGACCATGAGGTCCAGCCCAGCGGGGTCTGCGCTCCTGCCGGCCTGTCCAGTGCAGTGGTGAACTCTGATCTTGATCGTACTGTGTATAATGTGTTTGCCTCCTAGCCAGACAATAAAGTTCCCTCTGGAAGACTCTTAGCGCATGATCTGAGCCTTCACCCTTGAGTTGCCGCGGCCGCTGGGGGTGCCCTGTGGCTGCAGCTCTCCGGGGCGCTGGTGGGATGGTTTGCAGGGAGATGTGCGGTTTAGAGAATTTCTCAGGCTTTGTGCAGAGCTCAGGGCTGCCAGAAGTAGATTGTAGCCCGGTCCAGAAGAAAATAGTTCTTTTATTTGGACCTCAGATACAAAACATTACAACAATAAGCAGTGAGGGGCTTACCGAGGGACCACATGCCGGGGGCTCTCCTGACCTCCCGCCCCCTCCCTGACTTCTCAGACTTGACCGCTCACTTTCCCTCCTAGCCAGGCTTTAGGGTCCTGCCTGGGGGAGCGGACCCCCTGTCTCTTCTACCATTCGCTGGGGGTGGGGGCGTGAGCACTGAACAAGGAGTCAGGTCTGCTCCGGTTGGTGCTGTTTCCAGATTGGGCCTTACGTCCACCCAAGGGGTAGAACATAGACCTGACGGGGTGGAGCTGGGCTGCCAGGGACCACAGGAAGGGAGCTGGGAGGCCCCACGCCTGCATCTCACTGTCCAGAGCCGGAGGCGCCGAGTCAGCTCCTGCAGACGTCGGAAGGTGCCAGCCTGAAGCATCTGAGGCCTTGGTCTCCGCAGCTGGGCCCCAGCACTGGGACAGGGGTGGGCTGTTGTAGTTCCAGAGGGCCACATGGACAGCACTCAGCGCTTGTCGGCCTGACCTTGACAGCACTTGCCTTGACTTTGTTTTCTTTTGGGTCACACCCAGCGATGCTCAGGGTCTCCTGGCTCTGCACTGAGGAATCACTCCTGGCGGTGCTCAGGGGGCCATATGGGAGGCTGGGGATCGAGCCCAGGTTTGCTGCATGCAAGGCAAACGCCCTCCCCGCTGTCCTATCGCTCCAGCCCCTGGCCTTGACTCTGGCAAAGCTACACTCTGCGCCGCCTTTCCCTCTGACCGAACAGGTCGGTTACTTCTCCCCGTGTTCACGGTTACAAGCTGCATGTGTGGCAGAGCCCAGGCGGCCTTCAGCGTCCACCTGGCTGTCGGGACTGCCCTGCTTTCAGCAAGACCCTTTGCACCTGGGCACGGTTGGAGCCTGCTGCCGCCAGGTTGTTGCAGATCCAGGCTTGGGCTGGACAGATTGTACAGCGGGGAAGGCGCTGGCCTGGCTCAGTGTCCACCGCAAAGAGTCCTCCAGCACTGCCAGGAGTGACCCGCAAACCAGCCAAGTGCTAGCACTAGTTTAGAGTAAGCAAGTATAGAAGTACGTGCAAGTCGCTGGTTCAGAGGCCGCACTAATACCCTGGAAGCTGGGGGTGGGGTCAGGGGGCACAGCCTGGCTGGAGGCCCGAGGAAGGCAGCTTCACTCCACACAGGCGGGAGCTGCCCGCCACTTTGGGGGGAAACACTTGTTCACCCAAAAGGTGAGTTTCAGGAGCAGGTGATGCTTGGCCAATGTGTGGCCCTGGGCACCGGCCAGCAGGTCAGCGCTTTCCTCTGCCCCAAGCCAGGCTGTGACTTTAATAATGGGGCCGCGGACGATGACAGAAACGGTCCGGCACTATGGAGAAAGTGTCCGCGTTGCCTGTCTCCAGTGGGAGTGTCTCGAGGTTCCCTTCCATGAGCCTGTTACAAGGGGCCCCTTGCTGTGGGGGACGGCGTGCATTGCGGCGGAGTGTGGCATAGGGGCGCCCCCCGAAGGCGGGTACCTAGCAGGAACCCTGCCCGGCTGGAGCGCCCTCGCCGCCGGGGGGCAGAGCAGGAGCAGCAGGTGGCCCGTCCTTTGCTTTCCCTGTCGCTGACCCGCAGCGCCGCCAGGATTCCTTTCTCCAGCGGGGCCGCAGCACGTGCCTCTCCCCCGCGCGGGGCGTGGCCTGAGCCGTCGGGGCGTGGCCGGCACCGTCCGGAAGCGAGGCTCTAGGGCTGGGGGCGTGGCCGGGGCGGGCGTGTCTGAGCGCTCGGGGCGGGGCCGGGGCGTGGCCTGGCGGGGCGGGGCGGGCCGCCCGGGCAGCGCTGGGACTGTAGGCCGGGACCGGTGCCCGCCAAGGCGCCTTCCCGTACTCCGTTCTCCAGGTCGCTCCTGGCCTGCCCCAAGCCCTGCTGACCCCTGTGGCCAAAAATGGGCTGTGGACGCGGCCAGACCTTGTCTCTGCTAAGGCACTTCCCAAGGGGTGCACGCGGGGGCTCCCGTCGGGGGCACGGTGCCCGTTCGCTCCCTGGGCGGAGCTGGGGCGTCTCTGCAGCTCGCAAGCCCCTCCCCCGGGCCCCGACAGTCTCGCCGCGTGAGCTAGGAGCAACTCCTAACGGACTCGGTGTCTGCGTCCTAAGGTCGTGGGAGAAAGGCAGACGAAACAAACATTATCCGATGATCATTCGCGTCGAGACCCCCGTTCCGCGAGAGCAACGCCTGGAAACAGCCGGGCACGCAGGGGTGGACGAGCGGGGAAGCGCGGCCCAGCGGCCCCCGCGCAGTCGGACGGCACTTCCTGGGAGCCCCAGAGCGCGGGCGGGGCGGGCCGCAACGGGGGCGGGGGCCGGGCCGCAACGGGGCGGGGCCGGGCAGCAACAGGGCGGGCCCGGACAGCAACAGGGGGCGGGGCCGGGCCGCAACGGGGCGGTGCCGGGCAGCAACGGGCGGGCCCGGACAGCAACGGGGGCGGGGCCGGACAGCAACAGGGGCGGGCCCGGACAGCAACGGGGGCGGGGCCGGGCAGCAACGGAGGCGGAGCCGGACAGCAACGGGGGGCGGGGCCGGGCAGCAACGGAGGCGGGGCCGGGCAGCAACGGAGGCGGGGCCGGGCAGCAACGGGGGCGGAGCCGGACAGCAACGGGGGCGGGGCCGGGCAGCAACAGAGGAGGGGGCCGCAACGGGGGCGGGGCCGGAGCCTGCCTGTTCGCTGCTGTGGGCGGGGCCTCGGCGGCTGGGGTGACAGGTCGCGGCTGTGGGCGGGGCCTCGGCGACGGGGGCGGGGCCGGCTACAAAGCCGGGGGCGGCCTCCCGGGCGCAGAGTCCCGCGGCGCCGGCTCGAGCGCGGCGAAGCGCAGCGGAGCGCGCACCGGCAGCTCCTCGCGAGTGGACGGGCCCCGCGTCCGCCCCGGCGTGTTAGGTGCCCCGCTCGCTGCCCACTGCCGCCCATGAGCGCAGCCCCGCGCGGCCCGGGTCCGTAGGCGGCGGGCGCCCCCATGCTGCTGCAGCCCGCGCCCTGCGCCCCGAGCGCGGGCTTCCCGCGGCCCCCGGCCGCCCCCGGCGCCATGCACGGCGCGCAGAAGGACACCACGTTCACCAAGATCTTCGTGGGCGGCCTCCCCTACCACACCACCGACGCCTCGCTCAGGAAGTACTTCGAGGGCTTCGGGGACATCGAGGAGGCCGTGGTCATCACCGACCGGCAGACGGGCAAGTCCCGCGGCTACGGCTTCGTAAGTGGCCCCGAGCGCCGCGACCACACGCGCCCGCACACGCCAGCGCCGCGCCCCGTCCCCGTCCCCGTCCCCGCGCCCGTCCTGCGCCCCCTCTGAGCCCCGCACCCCGCGCCCCGTCCCCGTCCCCGCCCCGCGCCCCGTCCTGCGCCCCCTCTGAGCCCCCGCACCCCGCGCCCCGTCCCCGTCCCCGGGCCCCGTCCCCGTCCCCGCATCCCCGCCCCTTCCCCGCGCCCCATCCCCGTCCCCGTCCCCGTGCCCCGTCCCCGTCCCCGTCCCCGTCCCCGCATCCCCCGCCCCTTCCCGCGCCCCGTCCCCGTCCCCGTCCCCGTCCCGCACCCCGTCCCCGGGCCCCGTCCCCGTCCCCGTCCCCGTCCCCGTCCCCGTCCCCGCACCCCGTCCCCGGGCCCCGTCCCCGTCCCCGTCCCCGTCCCCGTCCCCGTCCCCGCACCCCGCACCCCGCGTCCCGTGCCCCGTCCCCGCGCCCCTCTGCCTGTGCCACCCGCTTCCCCGCCCCCACCTCGCGTCGGGCCGTGACCCCAGAGTCCAGCTCGCCCGAGTGACCCTAGAGTCCAGCTCGCCCGAGTTTGGGCCGTGGCTGCCCGCGGCCTTCCTGGGGCCCCACACCCGTCCCGGTCAATAGCAGTCTCGGGGCACAGCGCCCCGCCGGCCTCCGCTGACCCCGGTTCCCCCCACCCCTGCCAGCCTGGGCCCCGCCTCCCTGGGGGTCTCCTCTCCCCTCCGCTGCCGAGCAAACTTTCCCGCACTTGAACTTGGAGCCGAGGAGCTGGCGCCCAGCGAGGGCCCCTGGCTGGGGTCAGGGGTCTCCGGGGACTGGCCCCCACCGTCGGGGCAGCTCCGGACTGACCCTTCGTGTACCCCCAGGTGACCATGGCCGACAGGGCGGCCGCCGAGAGGGCCTGCAAGGACCCTAACCCGAACATCGACGGCCGCAAGGCCAACGTGAACCTGGCGTATCTGGGCGCCAAGCCGCGGAGCCTGCACCCGGGTAAGGCCCCGCCCGGGGTCGCTCCATTCAGCCGCCCCGTATCTGGGGGCGGAGCCGGACCCCCTCCTGGGCGGGGCAGGCCGCTGTCATGTGCCTTCAGGGCAGAGCCCGAACCTGGCTGGTCAGCCCCCAGCTCTCCGCTGGACCCTGAGTCCAGCGGGCCCAAGGGCAAGGAGCAGCGTTTGCCTCCCTGTCCGGTGGAGGTGGTGGGACTGCCCGGGTGGGAGAGCAAAGAGCCCGGGGCGCCGAGTGGGGGAGGCTGAGCTCTTGCTTCCTCTCAGGGTTCGCCATCGGCCTGCAGCAGCTGCACCCCGCGCTGATCCAGAGGCCTTACGGGTAAGTGGAGAGGCCGCGGGGGGCTCAGGGGCGGGGTCACGCCTGCCCAGTGCCCTTGTACAGGACCTGAAGCCGGGGTGCAGGGGCGGGTGCCCGGAGAGGCAGCCGTGGCAGGGGCTGACCCGGGGTGACCACGAGCACAGCGGGGCAAGCCCCCCGCCCCTCCCCTGCTGGCCGCAGCTAGTCATTGGTCAGGGCCAGGACGGGCAGTCGGGAGCCTTCAGTGTTGGACAGATGGGTGGGGTGGGCGGGCCCCAGATGTCCAGCTCGAGGGCACCGGCTTTTTGTCTCCCACTCCTGCTCCCCAAAACTCCCCAGCCCCCTCGCGGCTTCCTCTGTGGAGGCCTGGCAGCTGTCGGGGGCAGGGCCCGCACTTTGGGGGCACAAAGGCCCTGCCATGTGCTCTGGCGTCCAAGCCGTGATTGATGTCAGCCCCCTGTGGGGGCATCGCGGGGGGGGGGTCTCTGCCCGCCAGGCCCCTCCCTTTCAGGAATTTGCATCTTATCTGCTTCCAGAGGGCAAGGCCGCACCATGGGCTTTCAGCAGCTTGTGTGCAGACGTGTGTGTCTACATGTGTGAGCACGGCGCCTGAGTGTGTCCATGTAGGAGCACATGTGCGTGTGGGTCTATATGTGCGTACGTGTGCCTGTGTGGGTCCCGTACATGTGAGCGTGTGTGTGGGTCTGTGTACATGTGAACATGTGTCTGGGTCTGTTCGTGTGAGCCTGTGCCTGTGTGGATCCTTGTACATGTGTGTAAGAGCATGCCTGTGAATGTGTGTGCGTGCATGTACACATGTGGGGCATATGAGCATTGCCTGTGTGCACGTTCGCGTACATGCGTCCGAGGGTGCCTGTGTGGCCATGTGCTTCCATACATGTGTGGTGTACATGTTCGCACACATGTGAACACATGTGTGGGCATGTCTGCCTATGAGCATGTGCATATGTGTACATCTGTGAGCACATGCCGGCGTGCCTGTGTAGGCTTGTACAGGTGGGTGTGTTCACATGCGTGTATATCTGCACCAGGGCACAGCTGTGCTCTTGACCCAGCAGAAGGGGTGGGGGCCGCTGGGTGCCCAGATGGCTGGGCCTACCCTGTACTCCATCCCTGCCCTCGCCTGCTGCCGGGTCCCGGACCCAGGTGTTCCCGCTGCCCACAGACTGCCCAGGGCTGCAGCACCAAGGCATGTCCCGCAGGCCGCCTTCCCTGGGACTGGTCAGTGGCTTCTCTAGGCTCCGGCCATCTATTGCTCTGACGTCCCTCCCCTGCTGGGACCTCACATCCCCTCCCAGGCTCCTGTCCTGGTCCTGAGGGGGCACCGAGGTCACTCTTGCTTTTTGGAGGGACACAGGTCTACTGGTGACACTTTGCAGGAGCACTGCAAGAGCACTGCAGGAGCATTTGCAGGAGCACTGCAGGAGCACTGTAGGAGCACCTTGCAGGAGCACTGCAGGAGCATTTGCAGGAGCACCTTGCAGGAGCACTTGCAGAAGCACCTTGCAGGAGCACTTGCAGGAGCACCTTGCAGGAGCACTGCAGGAGCACCCTGCAGGAGCACCTTGCAGGAGCACCTTGCAGGAGCACTTGCAGGAGCACTTGCAGGAGCACTGCAGGAGCACTTGCAGGAGCACTGCAGGAGCACTTGCAGGAGCACTTGCAGGGAGCTCTTCCCTGGACAGGCCTGCATGAACCCATGTGTGCGCTGTTACCAGTGTGGCCCCTCCCGAGCACCGACAGGTGACTGCCCCGACCAGGTCCCGGTCACTCGAGGTCATTCGGGGTGGCCAGGGGCAGGGTGTTGGGGCAGCCCGGCCCCTGGGGGTCTCCCTGCAGGCTCTGACTGTGCCCTCTGGGCCAGGCTGTTCCCAGAGCCCTGCCAGGCAGGCTGCCCGGTCAGCGGCCCCTCCTGGCACCCGGCCCGAGAGCCGTCAGCCGCCCTTTTGTCTTAGTGAACAATCGACCTGGAGCGTGGCCGGGCCTGACTCAGCGGTCAGTTTTGTCCGCGAGGGACTGTCAGAGGCCAGGGCCGGGCCATGGGTGGGAGCAGGCAAGCCAGGGGGCCTGACCTGAGCCCCTCCCATGCCCGGGCTGCTCTCCCCGAGCGCAGGCGGGCGAGTCCGGTGGGGCCCTGTCGCCGCCTGTTTATTTGGTTAAGTCGAATGGGATCCTTCAGCCCTGCTTTGCCCTCCGTTCGTTCCTGTCCGTAACTATATATGGGCCGAGGCCAGGGCCGGGAGAAGCCGCTTGGCAGGTGGCAGCTGCCGGCCGGCAGGAGCTGGCAGGGGCAGGCAGAGCCCCCGGCGGGAGTCCCCTATGAGGGCCTAGCACGGTTGGGGTGCCCTGGCCTGCAGAGGCCCCGGGGCTGGCGTCCCTGCCCCCACGTCTGTCCTGGGCTCCTCTTGGGCTTCTGAACAGCTCAGCTCCTGTCCACCATCTGCTTAAGGGGCGCGGCGGGGGCCGGAGAACAGCAGGATCTTGGGGCCCCTATGGTGGTGCTTAGGGTACTGGTGTGGGGTCTGGGGTCTCTCCTGCAGCAGTGAGGAGGGTCTGAAGGCTCCCTGGCCCCATGGGGGTACCATAGGGGCTTCTGGAATCCCCCAGCCCGCCTGGTGGACACTGTAGGGACATGTGAGCCGCCTGTCACTGGAGTGCGGAGCCTGCCTGTCAGGCCGGGGCGGTGCAGTCACCTGCGGGACAGACGGTCCCCTGGTCCCAGGGGGCTCCTCATCCCAGCCTGGGGGCCGCAGCCCTTCCTGGGCAGGACTGCTGTGGGCCCCTCTACCGGCCAGCACACACCAGATGCCTGTGTTTCCCGAGTCCCAGCAGGCCCGACCGCACAGTCCCCCTGCCTGCTTGTCGGTGCCCGGGTGGGCGGGCGCTGGGCCCCCTGCAGTGCTGGCGGACTCTTGTGTTGTTCCGGCACCGCTTCACCAAGCCTGTGCCTGGCATCACACGTGGCCTGCCCGAGCCGGGAGGCCGAGATTTACCAGCTGCCACCCAGCGCTGTTCTGGCCTGGTGTGGCCACGGTGGGGCGGGGTCCACGTGGCATCCTGAGTGTGCCCCCACCACAGCCCCACGGTAGTGCCCAGGAAGGCCCCTTCCTGTGGCCCCGAGGTCCGAGAGCCCACTGCATCCGGGGGCAGACTCTTACTTCCTGGGACCCCACAGTGTCATGAGACAGTAAAGTGGGGGGCCCAGCAGGGAGTGAGGTCAGAGCCGAGGGTTGGGCTGGGAGGAGTCGGGGCACCGTCCCTGGGGTGGGGCCTCACGTGACTTATTTTTACTTTCAGGGTGTCTGGGGTGGCCCAGCCCCCACCCACACGAGCTTCCTGTTTGCAGCTCACTAGAGGCGAGGCCTGGAGCCTGTGGCCCCCCACACCTGTTGTTTGTCCCGCCTGCCTGGCTTGGGGGCGGGGCTCGGCCTCCCGCAGGCTCCTCCTTGGGGGTTCCCAGCCCAGCCCCTCCCCGCCCCTGTGAGCCTCAGTTTCCCTGCGTGGTGGCGTGGGGGCCTCACCCCACCCCGTCACCTCAGCAGTGGCCACAGGCCCTGCCTGCCTGGTGCTTCCCTGGGCCGTCAGAGACCCACAGTAGCCCAGAGCACCCACAGCAGAGACTACCGGACTCAGGCCTGCATGGAGGGTGGGGAGGGGCCGGCGGGAGAATCCAGAACCGGGGCTGAGAGCGGTTTTCCGGGCATGTATGCGGAGCTGGTGTGGGGCCGGCAGGGCCTGGGCCTCTGCCTGGCTTGGGGCCGCCTGGGGACTCCTGGGAGCCTGACCCGCTGCCTCTCCCCACACTGGCCTGGAGGGGAGAAAGTGAAGGGCGGCTGCTTGGTGGCGTGCGCGGGCACAGCTTTGCCTCAGAGGCTGCGCTGAAGACCTGCTCTGAGCCTGAGGGGCGGTGCATCCAGCCAGCGTCTCTCTGTCTGTGTGTCCAGCTGTATGCAGGAATCTTGGGGGGACACGGGGTTCCCCAGGACAGGATGATGGTCAGCAGAGGTGCTGTGGCTCCTGACCCTGGCAGAGAAGGGGCTCAGCAGCTTTAGGACCTCCCGGCTGGGCAGCATCTTCCCGTGTGCCCGCCTGGGAGCCGGACCCTGTTGGTGCCCCGGGGCCACTCTCCCCCCTCCCCACTGCTCTCACATGCTTCTGACACGCTGCCCCCAAGAGGAGCCGAGGGGGGTCAGGACCGAGGCCACCAGTGTCCCCGGCTAGCTGGGAGTCAGCTGGTCCGTGCAAAGGCCCTGAGGTAGGGCTCTGGGGAGGGGAGGCAGGGAGACTTTTTGGGGAGTCAGAGCCTGGTCTGGCGGAAGGTGCTAGTGGAGAGACTGGGGCGTATCTGGATGGAGAGTGTGGGGAGCGACGTGACCCGGGGTTTGTTGGGGTAGCTGGGGGCTCCCTGGATGCGTTCCAGGTGGGCAGAGCCTCACCGCGGAGCTCAGGAGTCCCTGGGAGGGGGCTTCAGGGCCCTCTGCCCTGTGGGCACAGGTGTGGGCCTTTGGGGAGTGCACAGGTGCAGGGAAGCTGGGCCCCACACGGGTCTCCCTGCCGCCTCTCAGGCTGGGCCCTGGGATTCACGGGCAAGCCTGTGTGCAGGTCACGTGTGCGCATGTGTGGCGCGTGCTGTGACTATGGCCATGTGTGTGTACTGTATGTGCACGTGTGGCTGCATGTGCGCGAGTGTACCTGTGTGGACACGTGTGCATGCTTACAGCTGCATATGACTGCATGACTGAGCATATGACCAAACATGTACACGTGTCTATCCGTGTGCCCGTGTCCGTGTGGCTGTCTCATGTGACTGACTCTGCGTGTGGCCCCAGCTCCTCTCTGGGGTATCTCGGACTCTGTCGGGGGTCGCTGCACCCCTGCCCTCGGCTGTGCTGGTGGCACCCTGCGCCTGACCCCGTGGGCCCCAGCGTGCGTGGCCTCTGCCAGCCAGCCCCAGGGCCGCCCACGGCTGATGCCCACAGAAGACCGAGGCCGAGGGTGCTGCTGCCTGGGCCGGCCCATCCCTAGGTTCGGGGTTGCCCCGAGGCCTCAGTTTCCCCTCTGGTACCAGGAGGGGGGTCAGTGCCGTCCCAGGGGGCCAGAGCTGGTCCGGGAATGTCAGGGACTGGCAGCAGCTGTGGGCCCTGGCGCAGTGCAGGCCCCAGACTTAATTTTTTTTAAAAATTGGGACCGGAGCGATAGCCCAGCGTGGAGGGCGTTTGCCTTGCATGCGGCCGACCCAGTTCCATCCCGGCATCCCATAGGGTCCCTGAGCACCGCCAGGAGTAATTCCTGAGCGGTAACTTGGTTTATTAGTTCGGGCCACACTTGATGATACTTGCTCGGGGCTGACTCCTGGAGGTGCTCAGGGGACTATATGGGGTGTCGGGGATAGCACCTGGTTGGCCACGTGCGAGGCAGTGCCCGGCTGAGCTGCTCCCGGGCCTCTGAGGGGTGTCTGCAGGAGGTTCTGGCTCAGTTGCCCCTTCCTGGGCCCCCGCCTGCCTCCCCTTGCGGGTCTCTGCCCCAGCCTGCTGCTCTCTTGGCTCTGGACACAGTTGCTGAGCCCAGCACCCTGCTGTCCTGGGGGGTCCCTGTTAGCCTCAGGGTGGCTCAGCTCAGTGCTGGGGAGCAGGTGCCAGAGCCCCGGCCCCCTCTCGCTCCCCCCTCCTCTCTTCCTTTCTGGGTGAAGGTGGTTAAGGGGGAGGGCCTTGTTGGCCATCACTGAGGGCGCAGGTGGGCAGGGTGGGCTGGGGTTCGTGGACGGGTGGGACAGGAGGACTGTGCCTGACAGTGGCCCTGGCTCACGGTCTTTGTATTTCCCTCGGGGTCGGGGGGTCAGGGTCAGCGGGTCGGGGTCAGGGGTCAGTGGGGTCAGGGTCAGCGGGGTCAGGGCTTGGGTCAGCAGGGTCGGGGTCAGGGCTCGGGTCAGTGGGCTCCGTGTCAGCGGGGTCGGGGTCGTGGTCAGCGGGGTTGAGGGTCGGGGTCAGTGGGGTCGGGGTCAGTGGGGTCGGGGTCAGCGGGGTTGGGGTCAGTGGGGTTGGGGGTCGGGGTCAGTGGGGTCGGGGTCAGCGGGGTCGGGGTCAGCGGGGTTGGGGTCAGTGGGGTTGGGGGTTGGAGTGCCCTCAGCAGGCTCCCTCCTCCCCCAGCCCTCTTACGTGTGGGAGGGTGCGGGGCCTCGCCCCAGGTTGATGCATCTGCTGCTTGCCCTGCAGGCTGGCACCGAGCTACGTCTACCCGCCGGCCATCGTCCAGCCCAGCGTGGTGCTCCCAGCCACGCCCGTCCCTCGCTGTCCTCAGCCTACGTCGAGTACCCACCCGGCCAGCCCGGCCTTCGCAGTACCCGGCGGCCTACGAGCAGGGGCCCCTTCGGCTTTGTGGGCTACAGCTGCGCGGCTGCCCTGCCCCCCGCTGTGTCCACGGCGCCCCCGCCCGGCCTTCCTGCAGTACCAGCCGCCGCCGCGCTGCCCGACAGGATGCAGTGAGGGACCCGGAGAGGACTGGTCGGGGCCCCCAGCTCCGCGAGGTGACCCCACTGCACACGCAGCCTCCCTGCAGAACCCCCACCCCAGGTGCCTTATTCGAGGGGACCCAGGAGAGCGGCAGGGGGCGGCCCCGGTGCCGCTTTGTTCTCTGAGGCACTGGGGGGGTTTCTTACCGCTTTTTGTTTTTGCTACTAAGAGGTTCAGAATTTCTGTTTATCCATGGAGGCTCCTGCCACCGGGAATCCAGAACCTGGTTGGCGCGGGGCTCGGGGCCAGCCAGTCTCTGCAAGTGGACACAGAGGCCGCTTGCTCGTGCCGCTTCTGTGTCCGCCCCTCTGGCCACTGCCCCAGTTCTCGGGCCGGTGGAGACGGTCCCAGCCGCCTGCCTTGCCTGGGAGGGTGAGGAGACGGCGGGGCTTTTCCTTTGGACCTACCTCAGGGAAGTGGAAGGTTTGGGGGGGGCTGTAGGCAGGCACCCGAGGTGCAGCCAAGCGCAGCCAAGGCCGAGAGATAAGGTAGCTAATGTGATTATTACTATATTTTATTAGATTGTCCAATAAGAATAAACCCGTTTTCTTTAGAAGGCTGCTCTGTCAGACTCTGCCCCTGGGGTGAGGCGGGTTGCTCTGGAGTGCGGGGCTGCCCCGCTCCGGCTCAGTGCCGGGAGGGACCCCTGAGACGTGGGAGGTGCTTTGTGGGACGGGGTGTGGGCAGGCAGGGTCCACCTGTCGCACTGGCCGGGCGGCTGACCCTGCTCTGAGAGGCGGTGGAGGCAGGCTGAGGTGGGGTGGCCCGGGAGGCCATGGGGTCACTCCCCGCTGGCTCTGGCTCGAAGTCCGACAGCTTGGAGGGGCCCCGGGGTCCCTGCCTGCATCTGGGCAGGCCTCAAGTCCTGCCGGACCATCCTCAGCCCTTGGCATTGAGAATTCGCGATCCCGCCCCTCACCTCTGGGCCTGCGTTTGCTCACAGGGTCGGGAGGTCAGCAGGGCTCGAGCAGAGACCGTGGCTGTCGCTGATAAGGGCTCGGGGGCCGGCACGGGGCTATCGCGAGGGCCCGCCTGCTTCCTGGCCCTATCAGCTAGGGACACAGCGGCAGGGACAGGCCCTCACATCCTTCAGCGCCGGGACTGCGGCGTCTGGGCTCACTCCAGCCCAGAGAGAAACTCTGGCGTCACCTCTCGAGAGAGCAGGGCCGGGGCGTGCAGGGTCCAGGCTGTGCTGCGTCCAGCGGCATTGGTCAGGAGACACTGGACATTGGTGGCCGGGGCCGGGCAGGGGCATCTCCCAGGCAGATTCGGCCACAAACAGACACTCAGGGCCGCCTTTGGGCACATGGGGACAGACACCAGTGCCCAGGGCACGGAGAGCAGCGAGTGGAGAGGCTCCTTGGGGCTCCTTGGCCCGGCCAGACCTGAAGCTAGACCCTGTCACGGGGAGCTGACCAGTCTCCTTGCCCTTAGATGTGTTTCTGCCCCTCCAAGCCAGACTGAGTGGGCAGGCGCAGACGCCGCCTCGCTCAGGCCAGCTGGAATGACGGAACCCAACACCGAGTCCCTGAGGGGCTTGATTGCTAACTTGAGGGAGGGGCCCCTCGGCCAGTGCTCCCCACCCACAGGCCTCCTGCAGATGAACCAGGCCCTGGGCACCCGTGCTCGGCCCGCATCCCTCCCTTTCTCTCTGAACCCGCTCCCGCCGCCGGAGGGTGCAAGATGCCTCCGTGCCCAACACCTTGCCCATGAGCCCCCTGCCCTCTATGCCCATGAGCCCCCTGCCCCCGCCTCTCAGGGTCCTCCTGGGTCCCCGGACTCAGACCCTGCCAGCTAAACCTGGGCTGACCCCACCCCAGGCTCATGAGAGCCGACAGCAAACACCCCCTCCCCGGCTTTGTGTGTTTACTGATTCCTCAGAGGCGAGCAAGGCTGGGCCCGCCGACAGGTGGCCACGGCCAGGGCCCAGCACACCACGTCCAGGCTCTGCTGCCTCCACCCCAGCCCGCACTCCACGCCCTGCCTGGGTGCTGAGTCACGTTTCTCTTGGGAGACGTAAACAGCAACCTTGGGGTGGACCATGAGTGACAGGCGGCTCCTGGTGCCCCGAAGCTGTGCTGGGCAGCGCCCCCAGACCTCCTGGGCGCCTGTGGGTGCTGATAAGTGCCCGGCTCTGCCCCACCCCAAGTCTGCTGTGCACATCGGGTGCTCAGAGATCAATGACGGGTGAACCCGCCTCCCCCACAAGCCCAGCCCGGTCGAAGCCCCCTCTGGGGACCTGCTGCTGTCCGCTGCTTCCCGGGCGCTTTCAGGGAGGTGAAGAGTAAGGGGCTTTCCGGGAGCCCGGCCCCACACTGCAAAGCTAAATGGAGGGGCTTGACCGGAACTGTTTCAGCACTCCAGTGGGAAGGAGAGGAAGACTGGGAGGGTTGGGAGGGGATGGAGTGGGTGATGGAGGGATGGTGGGAAATGGTTGGTGATGGGTGGGAGATGAGAGATGGGTGCGTGTGTGCGAGAGGGAGACAGGTGGAGGGTGGGTGGGTGTCGGCTAGATGGGAAGATGGGTGGGTTGATGGGTACCTGCTGGGTGGGTGGGTAGATGGATGGATGCAGAGTAGGTGGCTGGGTGGAGGGTGGGTAGATGGAGGGTGGGTAGATGGCAGGTGGGTGGTGGCGGGTGCCTGGGGCGTCCCCAGCACTCCAGGGCTGTCACTCAGGGAGGGACACACCCCGGGCTCCCACTGGACCGATGGGCCAAGAATTGCTGGGAAGGGCCCCAGGCCTCCTGAGTGGAAGGCTCGCCCTCAAAAGAGCAGCTGAGTGGATCCCCCACACCCAGTGTTGGGGCGAGCACAGGAGCCATGTGAGGAGTGGGGCGGAGGCGGGGGCTGTAGGCTCAGCAAGGCTCCGCTCTGGGTCCCCAGAAGGGCCCTGCGTCTGCGCAGCCCAGCCCACAGCGTCCGGCCACAGGGGAGACGGAGCTCCGTGCTCCAGGAGCACCACTGAGGCCTCTGGAGGGGACATGTGCAGCCAGGACCCCACAGGGGCGGGACCCCAAGTGCCCAGAGCAGGTGACGAAGCTGGGACCTGTCCAGGCTGTGCAGCAGGTGAGCTGGGGGTGGGGGCCGCGGTGTGGGGCCGATGCAGCAGGAAGCAGAGGAGACTGCCCGGGCCGCTGGGCCGCTGGCTTTGGCATGGACAGTGCGGCCAGTGAAAGCGGGCCGTGGGGAGCCCCGTGGAGCACTGCCCAGCTGCGCCCGAGTTCTGCACCACGAGAACAGGGGAAACCGGTGCCACAAGGGGCGGGAAGATGAAACCGTGCGGGCAGCGGCTGCTGCTGTCCAGCACTGGGCGAGCAAGTGGCGCAGAGCGAGACGGCCCACGGGGCGCCCGAGCCGGGGGTGCGGGCCCAGCTCTCTGGGTGGGCTCCTGACAGACAAGGCTTGGAGTGACGGTCCCCGTGCATCCCGGTGAAGACTGTCCTCCGCCAGCGGGCGGCCGGCAGGGCCTCGGGGTCCAGGGGGCTGGGCCCCCGCAGCCGTCAGGCACGGCCCAGAGCTCTGAGGGGCGGAGAGGGCAGCTCTGCTGTGACAGAAACTTGGTGGACTTGGGGTGGCCCACGCTACATGGATCCTGCTGTAGGGGGGAAAGCCGCGGGGGCCCTGGTCGGCCCCCGCCTCCGCCTCCCATCCTCCTCCTCTCTGCCCTCTTCCTCCTCTCCTCTTCCTCTTCCTTCTCTTTTTCCTCCTCTTCCTCACCTCCTCCTCTTCCTCCTCCCCCTCCTATTACTAGGCCATAGCTGGTGGTTTTGGGGTCATGGTGGTGGGATGAGTCTCAGGATCCCCTCCTGACCCTGGGGGCTCCAATCTCACTGGACAGTCCTAAAGAATCCACACACTCAGAGCTGGGGAGTGGGGACCCTGGGGTGCCCGGGAAGCAGGAGCGGGCCCCCTCCCCACTGCCTCTCGATGCCGCGGGACTGGGCCTTAGGGGCGCCTCCTCGACTCAGGCCGCAGAACTCACTTTTGACCATATTTGCCTCAAAGCCAAGTGTCCACCCTGTGGGGCCGAGGTATAAATATCAGCTGCTGACCCCGTGTCCCAGTGACACCAGCCTCAGGCACGTGGGGCCTCCCGGCTGGCCAGAGCAGGGGCCGGGCCACAGGGCCGTGTCAGGAGGCCGGGGGCTTGGCTGGCAGGAATTTCCTTGGTGTCCCGAGCGACGGTCACTGGGACCCTCTCAGGCCCCACAGCCCAGGCCGTAGGCTCGCCTCCGAGGAGCCAAACTCCCCATGGGGTCAGACAGGCCGCCCCGCACCTGGCACAGTCCTGCACATTGCCCTGGGAACTGGCTCTTCCCAGCCCCCTTGAGCCTTCCCTGGCCGCCTGGGATCAGTTAAAACCCAGACTTCGAGAACAGTCCAGCCGCTGCCCTGTCCTGGGGTCTGGAGGGAGTGTAAGCACCAGGTACAGCTGTGAGAGCCAGAGTCTCCTAGAGAACTGGAGAGATGGGTCGCCTTCCTCCGTGTGCTTGTGTGTGTGTGTGTGTGTGTGTGTGTGTGTGTGTGTGTGTGTGTGTGTGAGAGAGAGAGAGAGAGAGAGAGAGAGAGAGAGAGAGAGAGCGCAGGATGGCAACTGAGAAATGGAATTCTGAGCTTAATGCTTGGATTCAGCTGTTCCTGAAGCCAGCCCGTGTTGACCCTCAGTTCTCTCTCTCTTCACTTTATTTTTCTCTGTTCTTGGAGAATGCTTAGTTGGATGTGGTTGGCTCGCAAGAATATCCAGCTTCAGGAACAGCTTGCTCCAGCAGCTCACACACCATTGAAGCTTCCTCGTCTTCATAGCTTGTGTGGGTGCTCAGGGGCCAGCCCCCTCAGGGTCACTCTACGGGAGGGAAGACCCTCTCTCCCTCTGGTCCTCAGCCAACCCAGACCATTGCAGGCAACCCTGCTCTTCCCCATAGAGGAACCAGCTGGGTGGGGTCCTACGGTGAGTTCTGCCCTTTGACCCCGGCTCTGATCCCACCGCGGGAAGCACAAGGTTCTGTCGTTCCTCCCCGCCAGTGCCCGAGTGGCTTTCAGGGCTCGGACTGGTGACCTTCGCGGTGGCCGCTGGCTCAGAGCAGCCTTGCTCAGGCCACATCTGTGCGACAGTAGCGTGCCCACGTGTGAGGGAACTGCAGGCCAACGGGGCTCCCGCGCGGTGCATTGGCCAGAGGGACCCGAGAGGGGCTGGGGGGCTTCCATGCAGATGCCCGGGGCACGTGCTCTTGGCTGCAGGGGCACAGAGGGGGCCAGGGGTGGGACTGTGGGCGTGGAGCACCCCAGCCCGGACGCTGAAAAGGGAAAGCCGGCTTGGAGCAGCCGCCTCGGGGGCGGATCAGGCTGCTGGAGTCTGCGGCGCCCGACCTCCCCTGATGTTCCCACCTTGGCCGGACCGTGGACACCGCTGTTCCTGTGGGCCTGGAGAGGAGCAGGCGCCCAGCGGGGGACACAACCCATGAGCACTGCGCCCTCACCTAGCCGTGGGCTGTCACTTTCCACAGGAAGCTCATCACCTTCTCTCCTGCGTGATGGAGCATCTGGGCTCCCTCGTGGCCAGCGCCCTTCCCAGTGCAGGCGCCGCATGCTCACCCCTTCCCTGACCCGCCCAGGATCAGAGTCGCTTGGTGTGGTGCTCCTCTGGGGGTGATAGTCTTGGGGTGCCCACGCTACTGGGCACATGTGGCAGCGCTGAGGATCGAACTCATGACCTCACGCTAGCAAGGCAGCCTTCCGGCGCAGAGCCCTGGAGTACACAGAGCCTGGAACCAGGGGCCCTGAAATACTTCTTGAAGATTCCCAGCAAGTCCTCAGCGAGCTTGAGCTCGTCAGCACCAATGCCTGCTCGGGTGGTGTGAGGCCCCGGGTCTGACTCCCTTCCCGGCCCTCCGCCCGTCTCGGGTCACCATTTCCGGAAAACCAGGGGCCGTTAGTGGAGCTGCTTGCCTGGCCAGAGCAGGTGCCTGGGGTCCCCCACATCCTTGTGGGGGGTCTCCCCTGCAGCACCCACAGGGAGGGCATGGCCGAAGGGCCTGCGGGGCGCGTCTCTGCTTGTCTCAGAGTGCACGGCCTCACAGGTACTTGCTCTCGGGTGTTTCTGGAGCATCCCCGAGCAGCCGAGCGCTTCCCTGGTGGCCTGTTTCTCCCGGGCTCGTGGCTCCTGCCCCCAGCTTCCTTGGAAGGCGCCCATGGCCCTCCCCCCCCACCCCCGCCAGGGCCTGGGAGCTGCCGGAGCGACAGGCGGGGCCTCCGGTAGAAAGGAACATTGGCGCTGAGGTGCCAGCGCTTCAGTGCTGGTCATCACCTCCCCGCCACAGGTCACTGCACCACCGGCTCCCGCCGCCCTCCCCAGCGCCGCTGGGCCGGCCCAGTCCCAAAAGAGCTTTTACAGAGGAAATTTTCAGTGCCAGAGATTTCACCATTTGTTGGTCTCTTACTGTGTATGTTTCTTTTTAATCTCACATATGGGAAGAGTCTCTCCCTTTCTCTCTCTCTCCCCCCTCTCTCTGTCTCTCTCTCTCTCTCTCTCTCTCTCTCTCTCTCTCTCGGCTGCAGATGGCAGAGCTTGTTCCCTTTCCGCATCTCCTTGGGGACACCAGAAGTGCCTGAGGCCCTGCTCAGCGCTGGGCTGGGGCGTGTCCAGCCCCTTAGAGACGCTCCCTCAACGCTGGTTTCAGGCTCGGAAGCTCCGTCTCGTTCCTTCCCACCTACCTGGTGAGCCGCGTGCCGGCTGGCGTGTTCCTGGCGAGGGGCCATTTGCTTACGTCCCTCCCACTCTTTCCTGGCTCCTGGGTCTCACCCGAGGGGTCTTGGGTGGACTTTACGGGCTTGGCTGTGTATCAGTTCCTTTCCCGTCTTGCTCTCAGTTTTCTGTGTCGGCCTCTGGGACTGTCAGTCTGCGTGTCTCGGAGTTTCCCTGGCTGAGTCTGTTTTTGCTGGGACCCTTTGGGCCTCTGACCAATCACTGTATCCCTCAACTCTGGGGAATTCTTAACTGAGTTTTTTAACTAGTTTCTTCGTCAGATTTGCTCACCTCAGGGTCTCTGACGCATCGTTCCTCTTTAGCGCATTCTGTAGCTCTCTGGTGAGCTCTTTATTTATCTTCAGACTTTCCCTGTCTTCTGTCATTTTCTAGAGGTTTCCCCAGCTCATCTCAGAGCTTCTCCATCTCTGCTGCTGGTGCTCCTCTCCCTGTCCGTCCTCCCTGCTGGTGCTCCCTCTCCCTGTCCGTCCTCCCTGCTGGTGCTCCTCTCCCTGTCCGTCCTCTCTGCTGGTGCTCCTCTCCCTGTCCGTCCTCCCTGCTGGTGCTCCTCTCCCTGTCCTCCCTGCTGATGCTCCTCTCCCTGTCCGTCCTCCCTGCTGATGCTCCTCTCCCTGTCCATCCTCCCTGCTGGTGCTCCTCTCCCTGTCCGTCCTCCCTGCTGGTGCTCCTCTCCCTGTCCGTCCTCCCTGCTGGTGCTCCTCTCCCTGTCCGTCCTCCCTGCTGGTGCTCCTCTCCCTGTCCTCCCTGCTGATGCTCCTCTCCCTGTCCGTCCTCCCTGCTGGTGCTCCTCTCCCTGTCCGTCCTCCCTGCTGGTGCTCCTCTCCCTGTCCGTCCTCCCTGCTGGTGATCCTCTCCCTGTCCGTCCCTCCCTGCTGGTGATCCTCTCCCTGTCCGTCCTCCCTGCTGGTGCTCCTCTCCCTGTCCGTTCTCCCTGCTGGTGCTCCTCTCCCTGTCCGTCCTCCCTGCTGGTGCTCCTCCCTGTCCATCCTCCCTGCTGGTGCTCCTCTCCCTGTCCGTCCTCCCTGCTGGTGCTCCTCTCCCTGTTCGTCCTCCCTGCTGGTGCTCCTCTCCCTGTCCGTCCTCCCTGCTGGTGCTCCTCTCCCTGTCCGTCCTCCCTGCTGGTGCTCCTCTCCCTGTCTGTCAGGGAGAGATGCTCACCTGGTGCCCTGGGGATGTGGCGCGTCACCTCCAGCACAGTGGGGGTCCCCAGCTCCCCCCCCCACTGTGGAGCTGCCCGGGGGTTCCTGCTCTGCCGATTGCCTCTGGCCCTACTCACCGTCTTCTGAGCAAATGACCCACTTCCGTCTTACCCCACCCGGGAACCGTCGTCCTGGCGCTGCCTCACCCTGCAGATGGGGAAACTGAGGCTCCAGGCCCTGCCTGAGCACTGCAGATAACCTGCGGCTCCAGGCCCTGAGCAGCAAACAGGTCTTGAGGCTTTTTCGTGAAGGCTGCGGTTGGGGTTCAGCCTTGCTCGGGGCCAGGGGCGGGGCGTGTTTCCCCTCCCCGAGGTGGTGACGGTCTCAGACTGAATCCAGCGACACTTCCGGCCTCGACCTGCTTCTATATTTAGCCCTGCCTTGACGCCTGCCACTGCTGGGTGGGGCTGGGCCCAGCTGGTCCCACGTGCCCCCAGGACCCCCAGCAGCCTGCAGGCAGGGGTCCATCACCCTCCGCAGCTGCGTGGGCAGACACGACCCTTCCTAGAACCTTCCCTGGGCAGAGGGGAGGGGCAGAGAGAGCCTCGATGACACATGCAGGGGAGAGAACTGGGCCAGTCGGGGACAGCTTAGGGTCCCACGGGGTCAGAGTGGAGGGCAGGAGCGGGCCCTAAGGGCGCCCAGCAGACCCCGGGACCAGGAGTGGACCTAAGTGTGGCCGTGGGGCCCTAGTGTGAGGGCGTTTACTCGATCCCGCGCTCCTGGGGGACGTCTTTGCACCCTGAGCTGGAGACGTTTCCTGTTCACGGTGAAGGGGCTCCTTGGAGCGTGTGGGGTCGGTGCTCTTACACCCTGGGGTGCCTGGGGCAATCCTAGCCCGAGATCAGGGTGTGCTCTGGGTCTCCGCGCCTTGCTGACCGGGAGGGCCGTAGGGGAGAAGTCGGGCGGCCTCTGGGAGGAGGGATGCCCCAGCCGCGTCCAGGAAGGCACTTTGATAAGGGACACGCGACAGGGCCCCAGGGAGCAGGGGGTCCCGGGGTCCCTGACTGCACACGCAGGGCTTCAGGAACCCGCTCCGGGCAGAGGAGGGTGTGCGCCGTCGCCCCAGGCCGCGGGGCAGGGAGGCAGAGAGCGGCAGAATCTCCAGGAATCTGACTGGACCAGAGCGAATCGCTGTCTGTGCCGGCGCTGGGCCCTGAACAGCTGCAGACCGGAGCGATGGGGGGGCAGGCCAGTGGCTTTCCACACACCCACTGGCTCAAGCCGGCGCCCCTGTCCTAAACCTGCCAGGAGAGATCCCTGAGCACAGCAGGAGCAAGCCCTGAGCACTGTCAGGAGTGGCCCCGAGCCAAAATGACTTAAGAAGCCCCACCTGTGGCTGCGTCCACAGGCCTGGCACAGACCCGTCCAGCTCAGCAGTCAAGGAAGGGAGGCCGGACCTGGTCTCTGCTCACACCGGCTCCCACAGTGCCCCCTGGCGGTGATGAGGCATCAGGGCCGCAGTGACCCTGGGCAGGAGCTCCTCTCCCCCACCCAATGGCGACTGTCCACTCTGGTCTCCCAAAGGACAGCCAGCGTAGCAGAGCCCGGAGCAGGCTCTGAGCCATGCCGGGCGTGGCCCCAAAGCCAGAACCAAGAGCAAAAGCAGCGGGTGCTGGGGGGTCGAGACGGGAGCGCCCCGAGGTGGCCGAGGAGACCCTGGGCTTGCTCAGCTCCTGGCAAGGTCACCCCACCCCCGTGGGCCCCCGTGTCCCCGCCCAGGTGCTGTCGGGGGCTTTTGACTTCCCTCACCGGCTCTCAGGGGAGGCAGGGCTGGGCGTGTCCACGGGCCGAGGGCAGCCTGTCCCCCGCCTGTCCCCCACACCCGCTTTCCTGCAGAGCCTTTCACCTTGGTCAGTCACCATGCCCTGACCCGCTGGCCCCCAGTCCGGAGCCTCCACCTGCCCCGGCTACTCCCTGTACCCCAACCCTCCGCCCCGTTTGCCAACATGCGCTGGGCCAGCCCCTGAGCCCCGCCGGGCCCCACCCCTGCCGCTCCCGACGCCTGCTTTCTCTTCTCTCAAGGCTCAGAAACTGGGCGGGCCCAGCTCGGGACCGCCGGTCAGACGCCACGTCCCTATCACCCGGCTCGATGGGTCAGCGCCTGTGCCGGCTCTGGAGGTGAGGGTGTGGGTGCCGAGCCCGGACCCCACCTGCGCCCACCTGGACCCCGGCCGGCAGCTCCCCAACAAAAGCTTCCTCCCTAATGGTCAGCTGTGCGGCCGGGGTGGCTGCCTCGCCCTCTCTGGGCTTGGCTTCTGGCCTTCCCTAGATGCAGCAGAGCCCAGGCCAAGGTGGTTGGCAGAGCCGTCCACCAGCCTGGCCCCCTCCTGTGCAAGGGCGCAGGTGGGCAGGGGCTGGCTCCAAGGCAGGAGGCTCGGCCTGGACCCGCCCCGTCCCTGCCCCCCGCCCCGGCCCAGCCCCCTGCCCCCGTCCCTGCCCCGCCCCGTCCCTGCCCCCCCCCCGCCCAGCCCCCGCCCCGGCCCTGCCCCCGCCCCGCCCTGCCCCCGCCCCGGCCCAGCCCCCTGCCCCGTCCCTGCCCCGCCCCGTCCCTGCCCCCCGCCCCGGCACAGCCCCCACCCCGGCACAGCCCCCACCCCGTCCCAGCCCCAGGGCTCTGGAATGTTCCATGGCCGCCTGTGGGGCAGGTGACAGGACAGAATCCCAGCGGAGCCTCCAGACCCCCAAACTGGGCTGAAGGGTGTGGACTCCTCCCCAGAACACACACACAGACACAGACTCACACACACCCGTGCTCCCACATTCACAGCTACACAGCCCAGACACACACTCTCACACCACCCCACATACACGCACCCATTTACTTCCCGCACTGGGAAGAAAGGAAGGAGGACAGCGGGGTGGTCAGCAGGGTGGACAGTGGGGTGGTCAGCAGAGTGAACAGTGGGGTGGTCAGCGGGTGGACAGCAGGGGTGGTCAGCAGGGTGGACATCGGGATGGACAGTGGGGTGGTCATCAGGGTGGGCAGGAGGGTGGCCAGCAGAGTGAACAGTGGGGTGGTCAGCAGAGTGAACAGTGGGGTGGTCAGCGGGGTGGACATCGGGATGGACAGTGCGGTGGTCAGCAGGGTGGACAGCATGAAAGAAGTGGGGTGGTCAGCGGGGGAGGACAGCGGGAAGGGGTGGTCAGCGGGGTGGACAGCGGGAAGGGGTGGTCAGCGGGGTGGACAGCGGGAAGGGCAGCAGCTGAGGGATTCTGCCTCCGAGGCCTGGACTGGCCCGGCCCCTCCAGCTTCTCTCCCACCTTGGCAGCCCGGCAGCTATTTTTAGCTCTCGCAGCTGGTTTCCATCGAGGCTGCTGATAGGTGTGGTGGAGTCTTGGTCCATCCTGCCGGCGGCCGCTTGGGGACACCCCTGGGACACTTGGGGACACTCAGGGACTCTGGATGGGAAGGAGGGAAGGAGGGAGGGGCCGGCCGGGGGGTGCTGGGAGAGCAGGACGTCCTGGGAGAGCCGGGCAGGGGAGCAGAGACCCCGGGCTTCTCGGTACGAGACTGGTTTTCCCAGGAGGCGGGAATGGGCTGGGGGTGCCGGGCCAGGCGAGAATGTGGGCTCCAGAGTCAAACAAGCCCGTTTCCAACTTGCTTCTGCCCTTCAGAGCCGTAGCATTGGGCTGGAGAGATGGTGCAGCGGGCAGGCGTTTGCCTGGCATGCGGCACCCCAGAGGGCCCCTGACCACCTCCAGGAGTGATCTCTGAGTGCAGAGCCAGGAGTCAGCCCCGAGAACCGCTGGTGTGGCCCAATCCCCAAAGAAGTGTGGGATTGTGGTGTGTTGGTCAGCTACAGCCACGTAACAAATGAGCCCCAATGAGTCCGGGAGCAGGACTGTGAGGGGCCCTGGGCAGGTCTTGGAGCTAGAGCAGGACTGAGGCCGGTCTCTGCCCCCGCACCTGCTCTGCCCCGGAGTCCCAGTGCTCTGCTGCCGGGCTCGGATGACCAACGTGTGCACTCTGGCACAGTGTGTGAGCATGAAACGGCGGCGTGACGCCCTCCGTGACGCCCTCAGTGGCGCCCTCCGTGGCGCCCTCCGTGGCGCCCTCCGTGGACGCCCTCCGTGACGCCCTCCGTGGCGCCCTCAGTGACGCCCTCAGTGACGCCCTCAGTGACGCTCTCGGCCGAGGGGCAGCCCTGCATGGCCGCCATGAGGGATGTGTGGGACAGGGGTGCGGGCGATGCCAGCGGAGGCGCCTGCTTGGCACACAGCCAGGGCTCCATCCCTGCCACCCCGTAGGGGTCCCCGAGCCCGCCAGGAGTGAGCCCTGAGTCCCACCCCCCAAAGAAGAAAGTGTGGGTGCTGGTGAGCCCATAGGGTGCAGGGCCCTGTGCCAAGGCCCTGCTCTGCCTCTGAACTGTCCCTGCAGTACCCGCCTGGACCAGGCTGTTTGGGGGCCATACCCCTGCCTTGCCATCGGCTGGCAGAGGTGCCAGCGGCCCAGACCAGCTTCTGACCTTGGCCAAGACCCCTGCCCCCGCCAACATACACACACCGGCTGCACCAGCATTTGTGACAGATGGGCGGGCCAGACCAGGGCCATGGACACTGGCCAGGTGAACACCCCCACCCACATGCACACACGCACACATGCACACACGCACACACGCACACACGCCTTCCCTGTGGCTGCGCCCCTCCGCCTGCTGGCCGCTCTGGGATTCCTGGCATTGAGAAGTCCAGAGGGCAGGGACACTCCAGGTGGACACTCCAGGTGGACGCTCCTCTGGGGGTGTTGTGATACCCCAGACAGGCAGCGTCAGAGGTGGGCGTCTCCCCTCAGTGGGGGCCGCACACTCCAGTTTCCGTCACCCCCACGGTCGGGCGTTTCCCGGGGACCCAGCACGCGGCCAGAGCTGCCTTCTGAGGAGACGCGCGGGCAGTAAGATGGGGCCAGGGCTGGACAACGCGCTGCCCACAGCGGTTCCGGCCTGGAGGAGGGGCTGGGCACGGGGCGTAGGGAGGGGGCTGGGCACGGGGAGGGCTGGGCACGGGGCGTAGGGAGGGGCTGGGCACGGGGAGGGCTGGGCATGGGGAGGGCTGGGCACAGGGAGGGGCTGGGCACGGGGAAGGCTGGGCACGGGGAGGGCTGGGCACGGGGAGGGCTGGGCACGGGGAGGGCTGGGCACGGGGAGGGCTGGGCACGGGGAGGGGCTGGGCACGGGGAGGGCTGGGCACGGGGAGGGCTGGGCACGGGGAGGGCTGGGCACGGGGAGGGCTGGGCACGGGGAGGGCTGGGCACGGGGAGGGCTGGGCACGGGAGGGCTGGGCACGGGGAGGGGCTGGGCACGGGGAGGCTGGGCATGTGGGTTCAAGGGTGCCAAGAGGGAGAAACCTGCAGGATTCTGCTCAGTGCTGGGTCTGGCTGGGGGTGCCCTGGCGGGCCTGGCCCCTCCCCAGTGCCGCCGAAGTCTGCCCTGGACACCCCCAAAGGCTGGTGTTTCTCCGACCTCTGCCCGGGCTCCTGGGCCTTCAGCCTCTGCTGACCCTCAGCCGTCTCTGGGTGGAGGCGTTGGGTGTCCCGGGGGGGGGGAGGGGCCGTCCTCCTCCCGCACCCCAGAAAGGTGAAGCCTCCGTGCGGCCAGTGCCGTCCACCCTCCCACCCCCTGGGGCCACATCCGCGGAGGGCTGTGCCCCTTGCACAGATGGGAAGGGGCTGCAGGCACCGCCAAGGTCGACCCTATGGCTCTGGGCTGCGGGGACCCCCCAAACCCAGGTGCCCCGAGAGGGCGGGGACCCCCCAAACCCAGGTGCCCCGAGAGGGGCCCAGCCGGGCATAGCCCAGGACAGCGCGGCCTTATCTGCCCTCCCATGCCTCAGTCCCTGGAGCCCGGCCGGCCCGTCACAAGTTCCCTCCCTCCCCCGGGTCTCAGCCAGTGTCTGTTGGGCGTCCGTGGACAGAGGCCCGGGCACTTCCCCAGGCCCGAAGCCTCTTCTGACCCCTCTGGGATCAGGGCTGGCTGCACTGCAGAGTGAGGCCGGGCCAGCAGTGAGGGTCTCGGGCTCCCGGAGATAAGCAGATGCCCAGGGCCGGGCCTGGGGTCTCGCAGGGCCCTTGGCGCGGGCTGAGGGGTGAGACCTCGGGCAGGGGTCTGGCCTCTCGAGTGCCCTCAGGCCTGTCCCCGTGGGCTTTGCATGTGCTCGCCTCCTTGCATGGGGCCACACATGTACACAAACATTGTAGCGTGTGCCAGCACGTCAATATGGCCACGCACCTACACCCACAAGCACACGCACACACATGAACATCGCATGTGCGCACGGCGCGACTCAGGCAGGAGGTGGAGGGGCGGGCAGCCCCCAGAGCCGCGCAGGTCCGTGCTGGGTGTGGGAGGAACCGGACTGTCCCCTTGGCTCCGAGGGCCAGCAGGGTTCCGGAGGACGCTCCCACACGCAAACAGCCGGCCCAGCTCGGCCCAGGAGCCCACCGGGGGGGCGGGCGGCCCTGCTCGGGCACCAGGCCTGGAGCTGTGGGTCAGCCCAGGTTACGCACACACGCACCTCCGGCACTGACACGGCTCCAGAGCTGGGATTTGCATGCGGGCGGGCTCCGCAAGCAACTGCCATGCAAATGCCAGGGAAATGGGCCGGAGGCCCACAGGGCCAGCGCAGCCTGGGCCCCGGACTCTGCGGCTCACACAGGACAGGCCAGCGCAGGGCCGGGACCCCGCAGCTCTCTGCAGCTCACACCTGGCCCTTTGCTGCCGGAACCAGCCCCAGTGACTTCCGGAACAGGATCCCCAAGACCCTGTTTGGTCAGAGGGAGCTGGAGAATCCCGGGAGGGCGGGGCGGGGGGGGGCCGGGTTTGACAGGCTGCCCTCCCCCAGGGTCACGCATGCTTAATTGAGCGGCTGGCCTGGGAGTGGGGACCTGGGCCCGCCCTGAGGAGGGGACTGGTGGGGGAGGGGTGAGGCCCTTCCCAGCACCCCCAGCCCCTGCTGAGCTGCTGGCCTTCGGGCACAGCCACGGAAGGGCACTGGACGGGCTGGCACCACCCGCTCAGCTTGCTAGTGGCCGCATGCGTCCCCTGGGAGGGGGCTGCCCCTTCCTGTCCTGAGGGGGCTTGTCTCCCAGGGGGTCCGGCTCTGCTCCTGGGGTCAGGAACTGTCAGGCCCAGGCTGGGAGTACGTGGGGGGGACCAGGGACCAGATACCTGCCGAAGCAGCCTGCCTTGGGCTGACCCAGAAACCTCTGATTGGGCGATAGACACGGCACCCCCTGCTGGTGATGTGGGGGATGGACACGGCGCCCCCTGCTGGTGATATAGGGGATGGACACGGCGCCCCCTGCTGGTGATATGGGGGATGGACACGGCGCCCCCTGCTGGTGATATGGGGGGATGGACACGGCGCCCCTGCTGGTGGTTAGGGGAGCGCAGCCACGGCGCCCCCTGCTGGTGATGGGGGACAGACATGGCATCCCCTGCTGGTGGTGGGGTGTTGGAGGACAGGTTTAGCTATTCTGGGAGTTTTGTTGTTTTGCCCACTCCCAGCTTAATCTACTTAAGTCAAGGTTCATTCTAATGAGACCTCTCTTCTATGTAAACACTGCTAGAGGGTGTGGCACTCTACAGAAGTCACCTTGACTGAATAACTTCTGACTTAGACATCTACTAAGACTTCTATGTTTTCTAGATTGGGCACAGCTCCTCTTTATACCCACTGCACCCAGCGTGGGACAGTTAGGAATGTACCAGGAGACTACCACCCTGGCTACGTTGAGACTATAGGAAGACTATAGGAAGACTATAGGAAGACTATAGGAAGACTATAGGAAGGATCATACTAGTTTGCTCTAAGCAGGCGAGTGTTACCCTTTCAGCACACGAGAACAAGATACTCAGAATCACCCTGGTGCAGATAATAATAAGAAGGACCTTGTGGGGAGAATGGTCCATGTCCAAAAGGGTAAAAGCAACAAGTGCTGGCGTGGATGCGGGAAAAGGGGACTCTCATACACTGTTGGTGGGAATGTCGACTTGTACAACCTTTCTGGAAAACAATATGGACATTCCTCCAAAGACTAGAAATTGAGCTCCCCCTTTGACCCAGCCATACCACTCCTGGGAATATATCCTGGGAAGCCAAAAACCCACAGCGGAAACACAATCTGCACTTTTATTTTCATAGCAGCACTATTCACAATAGCCAGAACCTGGAAACAACCAGTATGCCCGAGAACTGATGACTGGATAAAGAAACTGTGGTACATCTACACAATGGAATACTATGCTGCTGTCAGGAAAAATGAAGTTATGAAATTTGCCTGTAAATGGATGGACATGGAAAGGATCATGTTGAGTGAAATTAGTCAGAAGGAAAGAAAGAGACATAGAATGACAGCATTTATTTGCATGACATAAATATGCCAGGTGATCTTACCAAAAGTGGAAATTGCCACAAGCGCCGTGGGAGTCAGAGGTTAGGTAAGATAAAGAAGGGAACATGTGTGAATAAATGTCAAAAGGTCTGATACCAACATAGAACTGAGCATTAAATACAGACAAAAAAATGCAAATGATGGCTTCTAAGTGTGCGTGGTGCAACCCACAATGTGTGGGAGAAGGAGGAGGGAGAGAGAGAGAGAGAGAGAGGAGATAAAGAACCTGCCATTTAGGCAGGACGTGGGAGGGGGAGGGAATTGGGGACATGGGTGGTGGGTGATGGGCACTGGTGGAGGCGGGGTGCTGGAACACTGTGTGACCGAAACCTCCAAGCGTGAACAACGTTGTAATTGTATATCTCATGGTGGTATAATAAA
Organism: Cryptotis parvus; assembly: GCA_021461705.1. Taxonomy (NCBI): domain Eukaryota; kingdom Metazoa; phylum Chordata; class Mammalia; order Eulipotyphla; family Soricidae; genus Cryptotis; species Cryptotis parvus. Next base: position 3,567 of record JAJIBD010015830.1, on the reverse strand, counting down.
ATGTTAAAAAAAAAAAGAAGGACCTGTGGGTACCATCTAGATTACATGAAGCTCATGAAGTTAAGATGTATTACTTTTATACCAGCCCTCTCTCTCTCCAGTGTTTCACATAAGAGATAATCTTGGTAGAAAGGATTAGACCTTGGCATAACCTTTGTTTATACCTGCAATAGGGTGTGGCACTACACTCTGTTTAGAGTTCTTTGTTGACATGACCCTCCCGATTGGATTACTTTGGTGTATATAAGGGGCTGACTTGAGGCCCCTTCACCTTTGGCTTTGGGCCTTTTAGCTTTCGGCTTTTGGCTCCTGTGGCTTTTGGCTTTTGGCTTTTGCTCATTGGTCTTTTGCTCCTTCTTCTGGGTAGGACTCAGCTCCAAAGACTAGAAATTGATCCTCTCTCTTTGGTGGGGAGACTTAGGCTCTTTTGTATGGTCTAAGTTTGGACCAGAGCTAGAGTTTGTTCATTATATTGGAGTGCTATGGAAGAGCTTTTGTACTATTAAAAGCCTTTTTTGGAACTGCACCGGACTCGTGAGTTTTCATCCTGTTCTCCCGGCGTCCTCGGAGGTAGAAGAGAACTTCAGTCCTGATACTGTCGGGGACCAAGGCGGCGTTCTCCGACAGTGGGGGGGGGGCACAGACACTGATCTTTCCAAGGGGCAGAGTTAGGGAATCCATGTGAGGGGTCAGTCTCTGCAGCTGGTAGAGAAAACAGGGTCCTCCCTTTAATGCCCCACCAGCCTCTCTCTCCCTTCCTTCCCCCTCTTCTTCATCCCCATCCTGGGCTCCAGAGGGCACCAGCTGGCCGGGTGCCCAGTAGGGCTTTGGAGCAGGTGTCACCCAGCTCCATGGATGGCTACTTTCAGGGCAGGCTCTGCACTGGGCTGGCCTCACCCCATTTTCTTAACAAATGAGTCGGAGACACGAACCTGCGGGGAGACACACACAGCTCGCCCAGTCTCCAGGGGGGCTGCCCTGGGGCATGGTGGGGCTAGAAGGGGGCCCAGTGTCCCCAGCGTCCTGCAGTAGTGGGGTGGGGCCCACCCCTCTCCAGGCACACCCCTAACTCCCTGAGCAGCCAGAGAAGAGGGGCCCTGGCCCCAGAATAGAGCCCGGTGGGGTGGAGGTGCTGGGGGGCCTTGGCACCTGCCCACCTCACCCCGCAGTGGCTGCCCACTGGGGCCCTTGCAGCCCAGAGCCTGTCACCCAGAAGTGGGACGCTGGCTCTGGCCAGTGTGGGTGGGTCTGCCAGGGTCCGCAGGCGCCGTGTCTCCCAGCTCCCCTGACTCACTTCACCATCTGTTGAGGATGCAGCGTCTGGTTTATTTCTTTTTTAATTTTCTTGTTAGTTTTTGGGCTAACAAAACCGAGTCATCTCAGGAATCACTCCTGGCGGTGCTCAGCGTGTGGGATGCTGGAGATAGAATCCAGGTCAGTGGCATGCAAGGCAAGCACCCTCCCCACTGTGTGAATGCTCTGGCCCTTATACTGATAGACGTTTTGTTCAGGGCCACACCAAGGGGTGCTCAGAGCTTACATCCTACTTTGTGCTCAGAAACCACTCCCGGCAGGGCTCAGGGACCATTCATGGTTCCAGGGATCAAACTTGATTGGCTGCGTGCGAGGCAATGCGCCCTACCCGCCCGCGCTTTCCCACTCACTCGGGGTTTATTCCTGGCTCTGTGCTCAGGACTGACCCCTGCTGGTACACAGGGAACCATATATGGTGGCAAGAATCGATCGAGGGGCCCCCTGGGAAAGGCAACGCCCTCTTCCCTATATTATCTCCCCTGGCCCTGAGCTACACTCTAAAACGGTAACATTCAGTATGGAGAGACAGCACAGGGAGGCGCACAGGCGCACAGGCGTGTGGGCCGGGTTCAACTCTCCCGCACCACATGTGGGTCCTAAGCACTGCCCGGTCACAGGGCTGGGAATGGCCCCACCGCTGCCAGCACCCCGCCCCGCCCCTGCCATGCGGAGAACCAGAGCGCAGACTTTGAGTGCTGAACCCCAGAGCCCGTGGTCCCCAGAACAACCCCAGTAAATAAACAGATAATTCCCATTTTATGAACTAAAACCAACTTCATGAGATAACTTAAGCCCATTGCCACTGCAATGGAAACTGCCGTCTGCAGAAAACAGCCGCCTTCATCATCAGCAAGCGCATGTGCCTTACGGCCAGGAGGGTCCCAAGCGCAGGGGAGCGTCCATGGGACGAGGGTCCCAGCTCACGCAGGCAGGCCAAACACTCGCCTCTGTACCCGCTGGTACCTACTCCCTCTGCACCCCACCCTGTACCTACTCCCTCTGTACCCACCTGTACCTACTCCCTCTGTGCCCACCTGTACCTACTCCCTCTGTACCACCTGTACCTACTCCCCTCTGTACCCACCTGTACCTACTCCCCTCTGCACAGCTCCTGTACCTACTCCCCTCTGTACCCACCTGTACCTACTCCCCTCTGCACCCCACCTGTACCTACTCCCTCTGTGCCCACCTGTACCTACTCCCTCTGCACCCACCTGTACCTACTCCCTCTGTACCCACCTGTACCTACTCCCCTCTGTACCCACCTGTACCTACTCCCCTCTGCACAGCTCCTGTACCTACTCCCCTCTGTACCCACCTGTACCTACTCCCTCTGTACCCACCTGTACCTACTCCCTCTGCACAGCTCCTGTACCTACTCCCCTCTGCACCCACCTGTACCTACTCCCCTCTGTGCCCACCTGTACCTACTCCCCCTCTGCACAGCTCCTGTACCTACTCCCCTCTGTACCCACCTGTACCTACTCCCCTCTGCACCCCACCTGTACCTACTCCCTCTGTACCCGCCTGTACCTACTCCCTCTGCACAGCTCCTGTACCTACTCCCCTCTGTGCCCACCTGTACCTACTCCCCTCTGTACCCACCTGTACCTACTCCCCTCTGTACCCACCTGTACCTACTCCCTCTGCACCGACCTGTACCTCCCCTCTGCACCGACCTGTACCTACTCCCCTCTGCACCCACCTGTACCTACTCCCCTCTGTACCCACCTGTACCTACTCCCTCTGTACCCACCTGTACCTACTCCCTCTGTACCCACCTGTACCTACTCCCTCTGCACCCACCTGTACCTACCCCCTCTGCACCGACCTGTACCTACTCCCCTCTGTACCCCACCTGTACCTACTCCCTCTGTACCCACCTGTACCTACTCCCCTCTGTACCCACCTGTACCTACTCCCCCTCTGCACCCACCTGTACCTACTCCCTCTGTACCCACCTGTACCTACTCCCTCTGTGCCCACCTGTACCTACTCCCCTCTGCACCCACCTGTACCTACTCCTCTGTACCCACCTGTACCTACTCCCTCTGTACCCACCTGTACCTACTCCCCTCTGCACCCACCTGTACCTACTCCCCTCTGTACCCACCTGTACCTACTCCCTCTGCACCCACCTGTACCTACTCCCTCTGTGCCCACCTGTGCTTACTCCCCTCTGTACCCACCTGTACCTACTCCCCTCTGTACCCACCTGTACCTACTCCCTCTGCACCCACCTGTACCTACTCC
>JAJIBD010015829.1:5000-23503 GCA_021461705.1 Cryptotis parvus | reverse complement strand
AACTGTATGACCAAAACCCAAATATGAACATCTTTGTAATTGTATATCTCATGGTGGTATAATAAAATACTTATAAACGAAAATAAATGTATACAGTTTATTCCTTTGCCCTCCTATTATTCCCCTTGGGTTAATGAGAAAACAATCCCCAAATACCATGGTTCATATTACAAGGATCCAGTCTCACTGAGAATGTGTCATATCTCAAAGAAAGGAATAACTCCAGGCAACTTCTTGAGTTCCTAATATTAACTACAGGTGTAGATAACCCTTCTCTCTTTTTCTCTCACTCATAAATAATACTGTAGTGGTCAGAGCAATAGTCCAGTGGGTAGGGCGTTTGCCTTGCATGCGCAGACCTGGGTTCAATCCCTGGCATCCCATATGGTCCCCCAAGCACTGCCAGGAATAATAGTAATTCCTTAATTCAAAGCCAGGAGTAACCCTGAGCATTGCCAGTTGTGACTCAAAAAGAAAAAAATATATATTGCATCAGTATTTTACTCCTTTTCGCAATTAAACAACATCTCTCTCTATGGTATTCCATATTTGTGATTGTGCATTTATTATTTTATGTGCATTTGAGTTGTTTTCTCCTTTTTGGCTATTATGTATAATGTTGATATGAACATTCCTATATTCTTCTAGAGATAAAGAAAGGAGGAAAAGCAGAGGAAATGAAGGAAAGGGGAAAGAAAAGGGAAAAGGAAAGAAGAAGGGGATTAAGATTTGAGTCTTTGGAGAGGGAGGGTGGCAGAAAATTAGGGTCAGGAATCTCTTCTAAGAAAACATTTCTTAATCATTTTTAGCAAATTACCTATAACTAATTTATATATAAATTATAAACCTATATGGGGCCGGAGTGATAGTACAGTGGGTAGGGTGTTTGCCTTGCACACAGCCGACCCGGGTTCAAACCCCAGCATCCCATATGGTCCCCTATGTACCGCCAAGAGTAATTCCTGAGCAAAGAGCCAGGAGTAACCCTGAGCATCGCCGAGGAATGAACCCAAAAAGCACAGAATACATATATATACACATATAAATTCTAAATCTATAACTAAATTACCTATAACTGGTATAAAATAAAATATTGAGGGTCTGCTATAGGGGTAGGCTTAAGTGGTGACTGGGAAAGTTGGAAATAAGGTGGTGGGAAGTTACAATAGTGGCAGAACAGGGGTGGAATATTGAATGTCTGTAACAAATTAACGAACAACTTTGTTAAAATTTTGAGTAGAAGCCCACTTAGTTCAATCAGTGAGAACAATAATACAGGTGACCCAATTTGCACATAACAGCTCAGTAAAAAGTTCATGAATTTAGCAACACCGTTATGAGATATATGTTGCAAAAAAGCAATATAAAGTAGATTAATGAGTGCCTGCTAATAGAGAAGGCTTGTGTGTATGTGTGTGTGTGTGTGTGTGAGACTAGGGTCTTTGGTGGTTGTAAAGGCACATTGGTGGTTAGACTTGTGTTGCAATATTGAATCCCTGAAACAAATGTATTGTGAACAACTTTGTAAATCATGGTGTTTAAATATTCTTTTTAAAAAATCTCAGTCCTCCAGAGTTCAAAGTGTTCCCACAGGTTAGGTAATTCGAGCTAAAATAAATCACATTTTGAATCCCATCACTGGAATACCTTTAACACAAGGCAACTGAAGGTGCTGTAAGTCTGATGATACATTAATATAGCACTTTTTTTTTTAACATTTAGTGAGAGACACTGAAGTTGTATTGCAGCGAGACCACAATAGGCTTCTGTTCTTCCGAAGAAATTTTGCTGCTAAGTCATTTAGGCCACTGTGCTCTGAACATCTAGCCCAGTCCCAGTGATGGCCCATCTTGCAAAGATCCATATTTAGCAATTTTCAGATGATGACAAAATGTCATATTGACTGATTATTTGATAACTTTCTTTTTCATAAAAGTAAATTCCAATATTATTGAAACTATGATCTTTTATTACTGGCACTCTCTTGACTAAAAGTAAAACTGAACTTTTAATTCCTCAAGCTTTATGTGTATACAGGAGTATGAGGACAGCATAGATTTTGGCTCCTTGCCCCAAAGATAAATTGGTTCTGAGAGCAGATGTATTAAAAACAAGACCTTTATTTTCCTTACTGTAAAAAAAATTACTGAACTATAATTTAAATGCCATAAAATTGACTAAGTACAGTGTAAAACTCAGCAGTGTTTAGTATAGTCACTAGGATGTGCAAGCAATACCACTGGCTAATACCAAATCGTTTCTATCATCACTCAAAAAGAAACCTGCTGTTATCTGTCACTCCCTATTTATTCTCTCCACATACTCAACAATCCCTGATCTACTATATGTCTCTTATATTCTAGATTTTCATATAAGTGAAATTATACTATATTTTGACTTCCGTGTCTGGCTTTTTATAGGCATAATGTTTCAAGACACATATATGTTGTAGCTTCTAGCTGCATTTTGTTGCTTCTTCTAGATAAATAATATCCCTTTGGGTGGCTTGATTAAACATTTATCAGGAGAATATTGGATGCTTTCCACTGTTTAGCTATTATGAATCATGTTAACATGAACTTTCATAGATAGGCTATCAATTCATGCTATTTTTGGTTCTCTTTACATAGATACCTAGGAGTAAAACTGCTGATTAATTTTCTGTTCAACATTTTGATGAAGTACCAAATTGTTCCCACAGTTGTTGTGTCTTTATATTCCTATCGGTGAGGTATAAAGGTTCCAATTTCTCCATATCCTTGAAAAACAAAATTTTTTCTAAGAGGCATACTGATTTTTGATATTTTCTTTCTTCTAAAACTGAAAATTGTTATCTTACATTTCAGTTTTTCTTTGATCATGAAAATGCCACCAAAATCCTGAAACGGTCAAAGAGATACAATTCAGGTAAACTGGAAGAATTTGTTCAAGGTAACCTTGAGAGGGAATGCATGGAAGAAAGGTGTAGTTTTGAAGAGGCACGGGAAGTTTTTGAAAACACTGAAAAAACTGTGAGTATTTCCACATAATAACCTTCAAATGACATTGAAAGAATAGAACGCTTAAAATAAAAAAGAAAGCTCTCTTTTCTTTAGAGTTTCAAAGTTTGTATACATATATTTGTATTATAAATATCACTTAAAAGAAGAAATAAAAACAAAACATTTTAAATACCACCACTAACACGTCCTTTTTCCTTTATAGACTGAATTTTGGAAGCAATATGTTGGTAAGCAATTCATCTTATCATCTAGCTTGTATGTGAACCATTTGAGAATGTATGTGCAAATATATAATAGGTTAAGTTGCTGCAATAGGGCTCAGAAAAAGCAAATCCAACTCACACACAAGATAGAACTGTGGTAGACCAAAGATTTGTGACATTGTGAGAAATACCAGCTGACAGATAAGCTTACTTTTCCCTAGGCTTTCAAACAGAACATTCTTCTAACCCAGGAAGCTTAAAAGAAGCAAAAGAAATCATTGTATCTAGAAACTGAATGAGAGTGTGCCATGCTCAAAAGAGAATCAAAAAAATTTCAGCAGATTTAGTGTTTATTATTTGAAGTCTTCCTCCTTAAGAGGAAGGCCTACGAAGTTGCCCCTCTTATCTCTCTTCTGTTCTCCTCTGAACATACTGTTTCCCAGACCTCCAGGCCCCCTGCTGTACTTGGCATACTGGGAATGCTCCTACTTTAATATCTTTGACCTGACCCTTCTTTAATGCAGTGCTCTTCAGTCAGGTTCTTCTAGTCTCCCTTTCCTCACCTCCTTCAGGTGTTCTCTCAAACTTCATCATCTCCATGAAGATTACCCTGATCACCTAGTAAAACTGCAACTTTCCAACCCCACCCTATCCTAACACTGCAACTTATTTTGTCTTTTCCCAGCAGTTCTCATCATCCACTGTAACATTCTTAATTAATTTATATATTTTTCCTTTTTCCCACCTCACTTGAATGTAAGCTTTATGTTGACAAGAATATTCAGTTGTACTGTTTATTCATATATTCCTCAGTATCTTGAATAATATCTAGTATAACGTTAGTGAAGAAAATTGTTGAATGAATTGAACAAAAGGAGAAAATTCAAAACTTTAATAACTAAGATTTAAACAATGATGTTTAAATGTTTTCAATCTAATTTAAAAGCCCCCTGCAGGATTTTGAGACCATGTAAATTTCCCAGGTTGACTTACTTAAAACCAACTTCATTGGGCAGAAACTTATTTGCCAATAAATTTATTCACTCAATCTGCAATTCACTTTCATTTTCCGAGTTCCTCTACTGGCCACAGTAATGGACTCATTTAAATTCTTCCAAGTCAGTTTATCCACATTGGCTTTTAAGTCATGAGAGAGAAGAGCCACTCTGTCATAATGCTTTATCTGACTTTCCTTCTAAACAATGAATGATCAATACCATGCTGGATGTCTCCTGAGGCATTCTCTTATGATTACTCCAACTTTTGACTCTTCCTACTATATTTCAAACATTCAGTCTTCCATCATATTATTTATTGGTGATATGTTGTTCTAGGAACCAAACCCAAAGACTTTATATATTTGAGGTGTGCACATTACCACTGAGTCACAAGCCCAGCCCTGTTTCTTTGTTTTTAAGTGGTTTTTATAATTTATTTTATTGAAACAATATTGCACAGCAACACATCATTTTTATGATTGCATCATTTAAAACAACATGTTTATATACTAGTGGTTATCAATAGCTGGCAGACTTGCACAAGTCTATGGACCAGTGTTTGAAAGCTACTACACTAATTACATCACTTAAAATACACTTCTATCTCTGAAATTTAATTTATACATTTTCTCCCAGAATTACTCCTTGCTGTATTTAAAGTCCAATAATCACTTCTCATTCCCCAACTTGACCTCTAAAAAGTATGGAACTGTGACTGATCAGAACCTCATTAATACCATTATTTTGAAGTAGAGACTTATAGGGTGGGGGGGTAAACAGATATTATGTCTTGAGTAAAGGGCTAATTATATCTCTAGTGTTTTCTTTACCAAAAATATTTTAAAATCAGGAGCCAGAAGTCTGTGAATTCACACATAGTAGTTATATAGGCCCCTCACTCTTTGCACCCTTGAGTCTTATTGAAGAACCATCTAACCACATTAACAAACATCTGTCAAACACTTGATAGTTTACAGAGCTCCTGTCACCTTTAACCCTCACACTATCCCTAGGAGCAAAGCATTATTAACCTCATTTTATTTTTTTTTGTGGTTCTTTTTTTTTTTAATTTTTTATTTTTAAAATTACAAAGATATACAATTAAAAAGTTCATATTTGGGTTTTGGTCAAACAGTGTTGCAGCACCCATCCCGCCACCAGTGCCCATCTCCCACCACCAACATCCCCGGTTCCCTCCCCCTCCCCCAGCCCTGCTCCATGGCAGGTTCTTGATTTCTTTCCATTTCTCTCTCTTTCTCTTTTCCTTCCCCTCAGACTATGAATTACAGAACATACACTAAAGGGTTGTCATGTGTATCTTTTTGCCTCTATTTAATGCTCAGTTCTAGGTTGGCATTAGTACCCTCAACAATTGTCAGCACACTGTTCCATTTCTGTCTTACCTAGGCTTAGAGAGGTTAAGAGACCTGTCAAAGGTCACCTAGTTTGGGAGGCAGAGTCCAGAAGAGAATCTATGTGTTCTAAAGTACTTTTTCATTACCACCCCTATCAGCTTTCAAACCTAAACTTAGTTATTCATTAAACAACAAACTATTGACCTTAACCTGGAATTTCTCCTTTGGCAAGGTGTTACTTATCCCTTATTGTATTTGACCTTACTGACTGTGGCTTTGCCTCAGCTCAAAGTACATACAGACAAGCACCCGGAGGAGGACTAAACACAGGATAAAATGACACTCATTTTAAAAGATATGTCTCAGCAAATGAGTTGCTGTTTAGCTGGCTAAAAGCCGAGACTCATTCAGTGAAACATCTTAAATAATTCAGATTTGTTGGTCCATAATATAAAGTGCAAATGTAGCTCATTTTAGACCAGTTCTGGACATCAATAATCATAAAGCAAAGATAATGCATTTTGTTTTCAAAGAATGGGAACAAATTGATGTGGGAAATAAAGCACATTGGATCAAGGGTCAGAGGGACATGGCCTAATTTTTTACAGCAAGCACATATTCCAGAGATGGACTATTTCTGAGATAAGGGTCTGAGTATATGCTACCAACACTATAAAAGCACACCACTGTTCTCCCATAGAAAACAGAGATGTACACTCTAGGTCCCAGGAAGTTTCACCTAAAATACAAAAGAGGTTTATCTTTGATTGCCCTCTTTTTATCATTTTTCTATTTATTCTTAATCCATCATTATGTTTTACTCTTTCATTTAATATATGTCTTCCTGATCCTGGCCCTGTTTTTGCTTCTTAGTGTGAAGTACTGATCTCTTTCTGTTTATGCTCATTCATTTTCCTGAAGATTCCTTAGAAGTCAACATTGACACAGAGCTTTTATAACTATACTAAATGGTTCCTTGCCCTGAGACTTTCCCTCATCCTTATTCTTTGCTCCTGTTGGTTTACCACTTCTCTTTTTTAAAGAGAAATGTGCTCTCAAGCACACTGCATATGTAAAAACTTCAAAAAAGGTTTAATGGAAATAAAATCAAATGATCCATAAATCAAGAACATTTTTTGAACCTTTTCTTTTTCAATTAGTTTTTCTCAATTCATTTAGACCTTTGGGGCACAACTATCAGAGAGTAGATATCTTCAAGCAATATCAAATGCTTCTGGCACCTTTTCTATCCTAGTGGAACCTTATTGAACAGTCTACTAAAAATGAAATGATAATAAAAGGAAGGAGATGCCCTTATTCTTGCCTATATTGCCAAATTTTTCTAGTGGAATAATCATATTTTATCAAGCTCAACACTCTAGATTAATCAAACTTTGTATGACACATAACAACTGTAGAAGTGCTACAAATTGATTTATCGTGGACTCTGCCATAATTCTATTAAAAAGGACTGAAAATCTTTCTGATCTATGCTGACATAATGTATTTCTATACTTTCTACCCTTCTCCCCACTACTTCTTCCCTTGTACTGCATAAACTGCATATGCATACCAACTTTGCAGGATGGTGTTATTCTAAAAATGTTTGGATTCTAAGACACTCAAGAAGACAGGGATATCCCACAAGTATCTTCTTTCCAGACAAGCAATTCTGCTCTAACTCAAAAACCAGGGAACCCACCTCCCCATGACCCTGTATAGGGAGGACTGGAAATTCTAAGCAGTTCATATACCAATTCAAATTCTTACTTATCTCAAAGACGGAGATCAATGTGAATCGAGTCCATGTCTAAATGGCGGCCTGTGTAAGGATGATGTAAATTCCTATGTATGTTGGTGTCAAGAAGGATTTGAAGGAAGGAACTGTGAGTTGGGTAAGTAACTCTTTTTGGACTATTGATGGCTCAAAATTTTCCTTTGAAACCTGATTAAACCAGAAAGTGCAATATTTGTGTACCACAATTTTCTCTTAAAAACATGCATTTGGGGCACGATGGCTGTGGCTCAATGATAAAACACAAGTACAGAGCCCCACATATTTAAGGACCTGAGTTTGATCACTAGCACTGCAATAATAAAAGCATTTATTTTCCTTTGCATGCCAAGAAGTCAATATATACATATATATGCATCTTTTTGTGATAGAGACTATAAAACATGAATTCTATCCTTTTAACTTTTGAAGTATACAATGCTTAGTTGTTAAAAATAGGCACAATATTTGCAGCAAAGCTGTATAATATGCTCATGTTGAAACTCTATATACATTAAACAGCAACTGTCCATTTTTCCTCCCACTCCTAATCCCTGGAAGTCATAACTGTATTATTCAAGTCTACATATTTGACTATTTTAGACACCTTGCAGAAGTGGAATCATGAAATATGTGTTATTCTGTGGTTCTCTAACTTAATTAGACATAATGGTCTCCAGGTTCATCCAGAGATAGAATTTTCTTATTTTTATGCTCTCTGTTTCATTCATATAACATATGTTTTCAAAGCCTTAGACATTCACTTAATATGTAGTCATAGATTCCAGCACATGAGTTCAATAAGCTATATAACCATGTAAAGAGCAGTAATAATATTTGTTAGCCAATAATTAATGATAAAGATTTTCCATCCACTTATTAATATTCAACAGAACCACAATCAGTCAGTACCATTATTATCTTAGTTATCTGCATATTTAAAAACTATAACTCACACCGCTGAAAATCACAGAGCTAGTAAATGGTTGATCCTGGATTTAGATTTTTATTTTTTTGTTCATCTGTTTTTGTTTGGGAGCCACACCCAGATGTGCTCAGGGCTTACTCCTAGCTCTGTGCTCATGGATCACTCCTGGTTGAGCTTAAGGGACAATTTGGGGTGCCAATGTCAAATCTGGTGAGCCACATGCAAGGTAAGCACCTTACCCACTGTACTATCTCTCTAGTCACCTGGACTTTTGTTTTTCTGATCAAAACTCAGGCTTCTAGCTGCTACCTACAAAATGCAGAGAAAAATAAACCCATGGTAGATATAAACCAGTTAAGTATAGAGTTAAGGGTATGAGCTTTTAAGTGTAGAGATGGGGTATGGTAAAATTAATATTCCCATATGAAGGCACTTCTCTGCACAGTCATTTCATGTTGAATTTACCGACAAAAATCAGAACCCATTCTAAATTTGAGCAATTGCCTACAATAAAAGAGTTAGAACTGTATGATTGAAACCCAATTATGAAGAGCTGTATAATGATCTATCTCACAGTGATTCATAAAACATAAATTAATTAATTAAAAAGCTCCAAATATATGAAAAGTAAAGAAGGTGTGTCTCAGCAGGGGGCCAGAGCAATAGCCCAGCGGGTAGGGTGTTTGCCTTGCACATGGCTGGCCATGCCAGCCCGGGTTCTATCTCTGGCATCCCATATGGTCCCCTGAGCACCGCCAGGAAAGGTTCCTGAGTGCAGAGCCAGGAGTAACCCCTGAGCGTCGCCGGTGTGACCCAAAAGCAGAAAAAAATAAAAAAGAGAAGGTGTGTCTCAGCAACCACTGGATCAATAAGAAACTAAGTCAGAAATTTTTTGAATCTTAGAAACAAATTAAAATAAATACTTAAGCATTCGGACGCATACTTAAGCATAGTATGCAGAAAGACAATACTTTTTAAGAAGGAAGTTAATAATGATGCAGACCTTAATAAAGTATTAGGAAAAAAGAAATCGATTATAAATTTAGGATCACTGTGCATCCTTTACTTCTTCTCAGACAGAACGTTTTGTTACTTCAAGACGCCAAGTTAACTGGGACTGTGATCATAAAAAGTAACCAGTTTGTGTTTATAGAGACAGCTCTAATGATGGATTCTTTTTCTATTCTGAAAGTCAAAAAGAATAAAGATACAAATTCAGGGAAAAATTTAACACCATAGGCTACATGACTAAGAACAAAGATCATAAAAAGGAGCAGTACTCCATTAAGGCATTATAGCAATCCACCTGCCACATAGATAGCACAAAATAAAGTGAAATACAGAAGCTGCGCTTATCCTATTGGTGTGTGTGGGGTGGGGGAAGGAGCCACCTGTAATGTTTAAAAATCCTTTCTGGACTCAGGTGAAGTTAATTGACTCACTTGCTCTGAGATATGAAAGATAAAAGAACATTAAAGACAATGAAAAGGTGACAGGGCAAACCATTTTAAAAGAAAGAAAACACATAAAAGAAAATGCCTGGCTTGGAAGCTCATTCCTTCAGGTATCCACATATGGCGAAAAAAAATAACAGCTGGATTGCCTTCCCTGTGGATGTGTTGACAGGTTCAACCTCTCTGAAGTACTACTTTCATCTGAAAGGTTATAATTTCAAATTCATATTTACCTACACAAATTTGAGCTAGCTTTTATGTAAACCTATAGAAGTCTATGAAGTAGTTACTTATCAGGTTAAATAACTAGTGGAGTGGAGGTAATGAATAACTCAATTAGTCTTGGGGGAAGGTGAAGGGGCACTTTGTAGTAAAGCATAATAGAAATGGTGTTTAGCAGGAAATGTTCTTAAATGTCTTAAGTTCAAATATAGAGATATGTTAAAGGAGGGTGTAGCATAAAAGAGGTTCTGCAATGTTCATGATACTGTGTAATGCACAATGCATAGCATGAGTGCCAACAACTGGCATCAACCTAGTACACTGTGATTTAGATATACACTTGGTGTGGTGAAAGCTCTGTAGCCACCATGACAACAGACCTCTTGGGGGTATTGATCTCCTCTAACTCAAGGTTTAGAAAAATCCTTCATCTCTGATCAGATTTAATATAATTTTCTAAAAAGCTTGACTTCTTCCTTGCCTATCTGGATGCCCTTGATGTCCTTTTCTTCTCTGATTGCTATGGCAAGTACTTCCAGTACTATATTGAATAAAGAGGTGAGAGTGGGCAACCTTGTCTTGTCCCTGATCTCAGGGGAAGGCTTTCAACTTTTCCCCATTGAGAAAGATGCTCGCTGTGGGCTTTTGGTAGATGGCTGTAACTATCTTGAGGAAAGTACCTTCAATTCCCATTTTCTGGAGGGTTTTAATCATGAGCGGGTGCTGGATCTTGTCAAATGCTTTCTCTGTGTCTATTGATAGGATCATATGGTTTTTATTTTTTCTCTTATTGATATGATGTATTATGTTGATTGACTTGCGAATGTTGAACCATCCTTGCAGACCCAGGATGAATCCTAATTTGTCATGATGTATAATCTTCTTGATAAGTCTTTGGATTCTGTTGGCTAGTATTTTGTTGAAGATCTTAGCATCCGTGTTCATCAGGGATATTGGTCTGTAGTTTTCTTTCTTTGTGTTGTCTCTCCCTGCTTTGGGTATCAGGGTGATATGTGCCTCGTAAAAGCTGTTTGGGAGTGTTTCTGTTTCTTCTATTTCCTGGAAGAGCTTGAACAGGACAGGCAGTAGGTTCTCCTTAAAGGTTTGGTAGAATTCACTAGGGAATCCGTCTGGACCTGGGCTTTTGTGTTTGGGAAGACTTTTAATTACTGTTTCTATTTCCTCGATGGTGATAGGCTTATTCAGGTATTGGAGGTCTTCTTGGTTCAGCCGTGGGAGGTTATAGAACTTCAGGAATCGATCCATTTCTTCTAGATTCTCATGTTTCACGGCATACAGGCTCTCAAAGTAATCTCTGATGATCTTTTGGATTTCTGTGGTTTCTGTTGTGATGTCACCATTTTTATTTCTGATTCTGTTTATTTGGGTTCTCTATTTCCCTGTCCTTACGAGTCTTGCCAATGGTTTGTCAATCTTGTTTATTTTTTCAAAAAACCAGCTCTTGGTTTCATTAATCTTTTGGATTGGTTTTTTGGTTTCCAACTCATTGATTTCCTCTCTAAGTTTTATTATTTCCTTTTTTCTGCCTGGGTTGGGCTCCTTTTGTTGGTCTTTCTCTAATGTCTTCAGCTGAGTAGTCAGGTTATTTATGTGGGCCCTTTCTTGTTTCCTGATGAATGCTTGCAGAGTTATAAACTTCCCTCTTAACACGGCTTTTGCCGTGTCCCACAAGTTCTTATAGTTGGTGTCTTCATTTTCATTTATTTCCAGAAATCTTTGGATTTCCTGTTTGATTTCTTCTATGACCCATTTGTCGTTCAGGAGTGAGCTGTTCAGTTTCCAGGTGTTTGGTTTGACTCCCTGTTTCTGTGTATGGTTAACTTCCATTTTCAGTGCATCATGGTCTGAAAAGATAGCTGACACAATTTCTATCTTTTTAATTTAATTGAGGTATGCTTTGTGGCTCAGCATGTGGTCTATCTTGGAGAATGTTCCATGTGCACTAGAGAAAAAATGTGTATTCAGCTTTTTGGCATGAAAAGCCCTGTATATATCTACTAGCTCTCTTTCTTCCATTTCTTCCTTGAGGGCCAATATTTCCTTGGTGAGTTTCAGTCTTGTTGATCTATCCATCGTTGATAGAGCAGTGTTGAAGTCTCCAACTATTATTGTGCTACTGTCAATGTCTTCTGTGAGGTCTCTTAGCAGTTGTTTTATGTATTTTGCTGGCCCCTCGTTGGGTGCATATATGTTTAGTAGTGTAATTTCTTCCTGGCGTACATACCCCTTAAGTAATAAGAAATGGCCTTCGTTGTCCCTTCTAACCTTTTTCAGCCTGAAGTCTATATTATCTGATACTCATATGGCCACACCAGCCTTTTTGGAGGAGTTGTTTGCATGGAGAATGGTCTTCCAACCTTTGACTTTGAGTCTGTGTTTGTTCTGATTATTTAGATGTGTTTCTTGTAGACAGCAGATATGCAAACTCTCACATAAGCTGTTACTGCAAACCCGACTACATATGGACCTCAAAAGCTAGGATATAAAACAGTCAGTGCAGTATATAAGTTCTAAGTCATTGCCCTCATTCAGTCTCAGAAAGGAAACAGGCACTTCACTGTTAGTAACCTGTTGTTTTTGTTTGCCTTTCCCTTGTTCAGCAGGATATTCCCCAGAAGAGATGCAAGCATTTGGGGCACATGCTCTAAATTGTAGAAAAACAATTCATAAAACATGCTATGTCCCTTCAGCTGGAATACAGACCACTGCATGTCCCCAGCTACAAATCATACCTGAGTCCTTTTCAGAGAGCTCAAGGTCTGTTAATAACTTGTCATCCCATTTCTTTCTGATGACTACAATGGATCTGGCATGTCCCCAGAGGCTTTGAAAGAAAAAATAAATCACAAGCACATAAACACTTTTTATTTCACTTACTAATACATCACAGGATTATTTGTTGTATATTTCTGTGGAGTGGAGAAAATAAATGATCTTGAGTTACATTTAATAACAGCATGTTCTGTGGTAAACTTGTTAAACAGAGACATCTTTTGTCCAAGCTTGGGTTTTCACATCGTGACATGATCAGAAAATGAAAGCAGAGTAAATAAAGCCGAATGTGATAACTTTTGCAGGTGGAAGAATGAAAATGAGAAAGAGAGGTTTCTGCTAACTTATGTGGAGGGAAGCCAACCAAGTACTTTGAGGAGACCTGCACCAAATGTTCTCGGCACTGAGACTGTTTTAGATAGGGACGAAACCGAGAGATGACATGGTGCTTGCTATCCAGGTGCTCTGGTCCATAAATGACACTGGAAGGTGTCTCAGGTAGACAGTTCTTTAGACCCTGGACAAGGAATCTCTCAACTGGAATTCCTTGTGCTATTTATTCTGTTTCCAGAGTTTTACACCCTTTTCTGAAGAGGAAAGATGGCTGATTTGGGGAGCAATAATTCCCATGGCATATAGAAACCAGATCAGAGATTGACAGCACCAGCAACATACTAGACCACCAAGAGGAAATGCCAATGAGGAAAACAAAGGAGAGGCAAGATGCATCTAAGCCAAGGACATAGACTCAGAATTGAGAAAAACACGGGGCAAGTTTATCTGTTTTTCCCTCTTGTACATGCTCTGGGTTATGTCAGGCTGTAACTTCCATCTACCTCCATCTCATCTTGACAGAACACTTTCTACAAGCAATATTTGATTTGTCTGAATATTTTACTGTGGCTTCATAACAACGAGAGTGAGGAACATGATGATAATCTGGGTGTTTATGAAGAGAAAGGTTGCTAAGAAATAATTCAATCAAAAGGAACAAGTAGAATCATTTTTTGGTCAGGCACTTAGTGAATTATTAGTAGCAAAGATTAAAGCTAAGGCTGGTTCCTATGTCCACTTGGCAACAGCAGATTTACGTCCTCCTCATAGTTCTATCAAAGCAAATTAAGAAATGTGGACTAATGAATCCATCAGTCTCAGTTGATCTACATAACAGAGAATTCAAAGATTTAGATCCGTGTTTAACAAAAGCCACAGCATATAACAAATCATAAGTCATTCTGTCGGTCTGTGTTTCTGTAGGAAAAAATAAGAATCTTATTCCTTTTGGGGTCAATTCTAGGGGAAAAGTGTTAGAATAAGGGAGTGAGACATGGAGGAAAGTAGAGACAATGAGAAGATGAGTATTCATCAAAAACTGACTGTTGCTCTTCCTCCCAACTATTTTCCCAGAAGCCTCAGTGTAGTCTACATGGTGGTGATGAAAAAGTGAAATAATATGTCCATTAAGGTTTGGTCCACATTAGTCAAAAGTTCAACCCATGAGGTGTTAACTGACCTACATAGGTTCAATGACCTACGTGGTACATGCTTGACCACCCAGAGAGATCATAGGACATCCAGTGCCTTGGTATCAAATTACAGCAAGCAAGTCTTGAACTATAAATCCTCCTCTGATTGAGATTGCACAGGAGAAACGATGAGAGAGAGCATAGTCATTAGTACATAAAGAACAACGTGGGAGGAATATGACAAATTATCAGGAGCCACAATGAAAGTAAATTAGGGTTACCAACAATTTTCAGTCTGCAGTTCAAAAATCTAATTGCAGACTGCTGACTGAAGAGTTAGAGATAACCATACTAAATTTTATAAGGGAATTTTAAATATCTCCTAAAATAAATGGAAATAAAATGCTTTTAGTTAAGCTAACAAAAAGAAACTGACAAAGTAAACTTAGTATCAAATGCCATGAAATCCAAGATAAAAGAAAATATTACAATATATTTTGTAACACTAAGGGATATTGAGTGAAAAAGATCACTTGATCACTTGAATCCCGTTATTCGAGTGAAAAAGATCACTTGATCACTTGAATCCCGTTATTCATCGATTTGCTCGAGAGGGCGCAACTAACATTTCCATTGGGTCCTATCACGTGCCAATGTAGCACAATGGCATCTAGTTGATTCAGGAATATGGCGAGCCTCAAACCGTTCCTTCAGGGTCTTGACAAGAAGTCTGACCATCTTGTGGGTGGGCGGCCACGTGATAATTTGACATCCCGTAGGATCCAGTCAGTAACAGCTCTAGTCCAGCGGTCATCTCCAAATCGCATTACATATCCAACCCATCTGATTTTCGATGCCTTGGCAAATGAGACAGCATCCCTGATTCTGGAATAGCGATGGAGGTCGGAACTCCAGATTCCTTCTCTCACTTGAGTGAGGCGTGATATTCCAAGCATAGCTCTTTAGATTCCTCTCTGGGGAGAGACAAATAGCATTCTCATCCTGCTTTTGTTTTTTTTGTTTTTTTTTTTTTGCTTTTTTGGGTCACACCCGGCGATGCTCAGGGGTTACTCCTGGCTCTGCACTCAGGAATTACTTCTGGCGGTGCTCGGGGACCATATGGGATGCCGGGGGATCGAACCCAGGCCAGCACAGGCCGCGAGCATGCAAGGCAAACGCCCCTATCTGCTGGGCTATCCCTCTGGCCCCGGCCCCTCATCCTGCTTTTGTAGGGCCCAGGACTCTGAGGTGTTTGTTAATGCAGGGAGAATGGTGGAGTCAAAGAGATGTGCCTGGAACCGGAGGTTCTTTGTCCTTTAGCTATTTCTTCGATGCCTTTGAAGGCATTCTATGCCACTCTCTTCCTCCTGCGCAGCTCAGGTTTTAGGTCTTTCATCATGTTGACTTCTCAACCTAGGTACACATAACTGCTCCAGAAAGGCAATGGAGAAGATTATGAGTGACTTCTACTCAGATCTCTTTGATAGCCACGTCCACCTGCCCACATACCAAATTCCACAGGATAGATATGTCATTTCCAACATTCTCCCTTCTGAAATCCAACATGCCATTTCATCGGTAAAGAAGGGAACAGCACCAGACAGACAAAGTCAGACCTGAACACCTGAAGAATCTGCCATCAGTACTCATCAATACACTATAGTGTATTGCTGTATTACGAATTCACCACCAGGATGTCACCATTTTACAAGGAAGTGATCATTGATGTCAAAAGAGGGGTTTGATAGGGTGATACCATTTCACCAAAACTTTTCAGCACCACTCTCGAGAACATTATGCACCAATTAGAATGGGAAGTAATGGGAGTGAAGATAGATGGTGGGCAACTACACCTCCCTCCAGCTGATGACATCGTTCTAATAACACCAAACATTAGCCAAGTGGCTCAAATGATGGCTGACTTCAACCGATAATGTGCAAAGATATGTCTACAACTGAATCTAAAGAAAACTATGTTTATGAAAAAATGAACTAGTTCCAGAGGCCCCATTCACTCTCAATGAGACAAACATCTCTGAAAAAAGATATTCTCACATTTTTCTATATTCTCACCTAGCAGAGTGAGACTGGGGCCATTAGAATGCCTATCACTGTCAATGGGCAATGCCTTTAATATTTAGTTAGGTTAAGGGAACTACTTTATTTTTTCTTGCTGAAATACACCTATTGTCTAGCTTCAAATGTGTTTACTTGAATAAACTGAATTATATTAGAATTATGAACTTCAACCCTAAAATTTATGCTAGTAATGGCCAAAGAATTCAAATAGGGGACCGGAGCTATAGTCCAGCGGGTAGGTCATTTGCCTTGCACGCGGCCAACCCGGATTCGATCCCTGGCATCCCATATGGTTCCCTGAGCATTGCCAGGAGTAATTCCTGAGTACCGAGCCAGGAGCAATGCCTGAGCATTGCCAGGTGGAACCAAAAAAGGCAAAAAAAAAATTCAAAGAGGAGGAAAACTGATTCTGCAATACAAATATTGAAAACTATAATCAACATACACTTAATGGTGGGAACTTAAATCTGTACAGTTGTCTTTTTTGCACACCTGTACAGTTGTCTAAAAAAAACTATTGGCAGTAGTTACTAAACCTGAACATATGATCCAATAATTAATTGCTGTCATAAGTATATATCCAGTAAGTATGCATGAATATGTTGCCAAATGCAGCAGTTATGTGTACCTATGTTGAGAAATCAACATGATGAAGGACCTAAAACCTGAGCTGTGCAGGAGGAAGAAAGTGGCATGGAATGCCTTCAAAAGCATCGAATAAATAGTGAAAAAAGACAAAGAACCTCCAGCTCCGGGCATATCTCTTCGACTCCACCATTCTCCCTGCATTACCTGGGCCCTACGAAACAAGATAAGTATGCTATTCAGGTCTAGCAAAGAGGAATTGAAAGAGCTATGCTTGGAATAACATGCCTTACTCAAGTGAGAGAGGGAATCCGGAGATCTGACCTCCGTCACTGTTCCAGAGTCAGGGACGTCTCGTTTGCCAAGTCATCGAAAATCAGATTTGCTGGACATGTAATGCAATTTGGAGATGACAGCTGGACTAGAGCCGTTACCAACTGTATCCCACGGGATGTCAAAAGATCAAGTGGCCGCCCACCTACAAGATGATCAGACTTCTTCATCAAGACCCTGAACAAATGGTTTGAGACTCTTCGTATTCCTGAAGCAACCAGATTCCACTGGGCTACACTGGCATGTGATAGAGGCAAATGAAAATGTTACTGGTACCGCTCGAGCAAATCGATGAATAACGGGATGTCAAGTTATCAAGTGATGTTGCCAAAAGATATTTACAGGATTATTCAATACTGCACTGAAAGCAAGATGTCAAAAATCAAATATTCATCAACAGTAATATGAATAAAACTGATAATATTAATCAACTGGACTTAATAGAATTAAATACTATGTGGCATATAAAATTTAGTGCTATGCGAAAGTGAATGCAAGAACAGAAATTGGCCAGACTCCGGACGTAACAACCCAGAAAATAGTCAAGACCTTATCAATACCGTTCCCCTATATGGGCTGCAATGGTCAATATAATTGGTGCTCGCTAAGGGGCGCAGGCATGGGAAGGGGGGTGAGTAGAAAATGAGGGTCTCTTGTGGTGGTGGGGGCACACTGGTGGTGGTAGGAAGTTAAACGAATCTTTCTAACAACTGTATTGTGAAAAACTGTAATTCCAGTGTTTAAATAAAGTTAAAAATGAAAAAAATATGGCCGAGCAATAGCACAGCAGTTAGGGCGTTTGCCTTGCAAGCGGCCGACCTGGGGTCGATTCCCCAGCATCCCATATCCCCAGTGCCGCCAGGAGTAAATCCTGAGTGTAGAGCCAGGAGTAACCTCTGCGTATTGCCGGGTGTGACCCAAAAAGAAAAAAAAATAAAATTAAAAATATAAATAATAAAACTTACTGCTATGCAAATCAAGGTAGATTAACCTCACAGACAAAATATTACAAATGAAATCTCACAAGAATGCAAATTGTGAGATTCTAATTGCATAAAAAGTTCATGAACCTGAAGAACTGCGTTGCTGTTAAAACTCAAAATAATTTTCAAAAATTATTTTGAAAAGGAGGGCTAGATATATTAATTAGAAGTCATCAAGGGAGTTAGATGACTCTACCATATTAATATATTAATATGTTATAATATATTAATTAGAACTCATCAAGATAGTTAGATTAGAATGTTGATAGTATCCAACGTGTTGATCTGTTTAGTGTTCAAACATGTGCATTGACAGTGAAAATTCATA
>JAJIBD010015828.1:0-33308 GCA_021461705.1 Cryptotis parvus | reverse complement strand
TTACTCAGGAGCAACAATGCAAGCAAGCTAAGCCTCTTTCCCCTACAGACGTTAGCCTCAGGCTCAAGAGAAATGGGGGGTGAGGGGGACAGAGCAGAATGTTGAGGGAAAGAGGCCCTTGGGGATTAGAAAATCCCCAAGAAATGTGGGTCATAACTTCACATTTAGTGCATTGACCAGCATTTAATTTAGGATTCTTCTGAGAGCTGAGCTGAGTCACACATGGCTCCAGGGCAGACAGATACCTGGACAGGTTGTATTCCGAAGGATATCAGAGGGCCCCCAAAAAAAAAAAAAAAAAAAAGGTGGACAGAGTCACAGAAACAGAGCGTTTAGCCATTCTTCTCGACCACGTAAAACCAGATTCAGGGCTACCAGGCTGAGAAAGAGTCAGGCAGTAAAGACGAGAGAATAACAGCTTTTAGCATTTTTTCAAAGCGGAAAGTTATTAAAAGAGGTAGGAGAGAAATGTCCTAGGCTCCCTTCCGATTGCCATAGGAACCACAAAATCAGAAGGGGCCAGTGAATACAGCACCTTACTCTGATTGGCTTGCAGGAGAACTCACACAAGCTAACTTTAGTCTGTCTCTAGATGGGATAGCTTCATCCTGCTGATTCCTGCTCAAAGCAGCGATGCTTTTCAAAGCTACCCAAAGAGGTATTCAATGGTGATTCTCTCTTGACACTCACTCCAAGTATCTGCCTTATTAGAGGGTTCCCAGGAAGACCCCACAGGTCACACCAGCTTCTCACTCTCATCATCAACATGCCTGCAATAACCAGGCCGAGGGGCTAAAGTACGAGCCCATTCAAGACCCAACTTCTCTGAAGAGAAAAGCAGAGACAGTCTCCATGTCTTCACCGGGCTCAGGGGATATCTTGAGAATGTGCAGTGTGGAAACACACACACACACACACACACACACGCACTTGCACACACACACATAAGACTGAAACCCACCCAAAAGGAGGAACTTGACTGAACTAAGCCATAAGAGATGAGCAGGACACGTCGGGGGTAAAGAAACGGTACTGAATAAAAATTGTCACTTGTCTTCCCATGGTTAATTGATCTGCTCAAGCGGGCGCCAGTAATGTCTCTATTCCATGGAAATGAGGTCCATCATTGTTACTGTTCTTGGCATATTGAATACACCATGGGTAGCTTGCCAGGCTCTGCCGTGGCTCTGGGTTCATCCCAGGGGCCCAGTGGGCCCAATATTTTTGTGTCAGACCATCAACAAAATTAAATAAATAAAAATGATTTAAAAAAAAAAAAAGGTACTGAAGGAGCAGCACAAGGTCGGCCAGGCTGGGAAGAGTCCAATCTACCCCCAAATGGGCAACTGCACATTTCTGAAGTCCTGAAGTACAAGATGTGCTCGCAAGTCAAACCACACCCCTGCCACCCCTTACCACCCATAAGCTACAGACTTAGACATTTCATCCTGAGGACAGCTCTGGGACAAACTACTTCCCAGACATGCTGCCCAGTTTTGAAACAATAGGTATCTACGAGACTTTTGGGGGGACACTCCAGCAACATACAGTTTCAATAACACATCAGAGCTAAATGAAAGGGCCCAGGCAACAGAACAGTGGGGTCAGAGATTGGAACGCTTCAGCATGCTCGGCAAAGTCATGTCCTCTCAGGCGGGCACGCATGAAAGAAGTTGTGGGGGGGGGGGCGGGCATTCACCACATGCAAGAGAGGGACAGGGAGGGTCTGAGCAGCAGGAACCAGTCCAAGGGCACAGAGGAAACAAAGTTCATTCCTTTTTTTAGATCTTTTTTTTCTTTGCTTTTGGGTCACACCGGCAATGCGCAGGACTTACTCCTGGCTCTGCACTCAGGACTTACTCCTAGCAGTGCTTGGGGGACCATATGGGATGATGAGGATGGAATCCAGGTTGGCAGTGTGCAAAAAGAAAATGCCCTACCCACTGTGCTATAGCTCTGGCCCCAGATCTTTATTTCTGGGGGGGAGAAGCCGAGAGCGGAGCCCAGGTCTCGAGCCTGCAGAGCCCAGGCTTTACATCCCAGGGCCCCTCAGACACCACACACGTTTCACAGCTCCTGACATCAGGGGTCTGGACCTCTGACCTCCTGGGCCGAGACATCCCAACTTAAGTCATCTTTGGCGGCTGTGGTTTGTGACATGCTTGGCTGTGCCCGGCTGACCCCTGGGCCATGTTCAGGAGACCATGGGTGGTGCTGAGATGGAACCTGGGCTGGGCTTGCAAGGCAAACAAGCATCTCTCTAGTCAGATTGCAACAGCCAAGCCACTCCTAGAAGCCACGAGTGACTGAACCTGTCTAAGCAAACACAGCAGTGTTGGCAGCAGGAGGGAATCATGATTTGAAGAGGCATGAGAAAAGGAACCCTCAAACCAGACTCAGCCCTGTTTTAAGGCCAATGCAAATCTCTGTGGGGGTGGGGGCAGGGGGTCAGCCCTTAAATTCCTGCCTCAGTGGCCAGTATTCCGACTCAGCCCAGCAGTTTTTCCCAGTTAAGACTTGAACCATGCCTTCCTGAGAGGATGGGAAACAAAGAACCAATCCCAGTAATCTTTCCCGTGAACCCCCCTTATACAGAGGGAGTGGGGTGCAGTATCCAATTCAGAGGGCCCATTTGGCAGGAACCCCTTTTTCCACTCGAGCTTTTTTGTTCTTTTTGCTTTTGTGGGCCACATCAGGCAATGCTCAGGGGTTACTCCTGGTGGCGCTTGGGGACCATATGGGATGCCGGGGATCAAACCTGGGTCTGCCGCATGCAAGGCAAAAAGCCCTCCCCACTGTGCTATTGCTTCAGCCCTACGGAGCTGCCATTTTGACAGTGGGTGGGCTCAAATTATGTAAACCTCAGGTCTCAGGCTGGACACTACGAGCTATGGCTTCCATTTCTGTGGTAGCTGCCCTCACTGCGCCGTCACATGGGGGGTTCCGCCCTGCCACACCAGCTGGCATCCTCACAGGTCTGAGACCGGCACACCTGCCCTGCAAGAAGCCACCAAAATGATGACGCCACGAAGGTTTGCCCAGGTCTAAGGCTCCAGCTGTGGCTACAGTCAATCCTCACAAAATGGCATTCCTTTTGTTTGCTTATAGGTCATCCACTCTGCACAGGGTCACTACTGGCAGCCTCAGGGGACCTTATGGGAAGCCAAGGATCAACTCAGGGCAGCTACGTGCAAGGTAAGAGCCCAACCCTCTGTCCTGTCTCTTCCTAAAACTAGATTCATGATCCAGTCCTCAGGCTGCAGAACAAAAGTCACCATGTAAAGCACTCTTTTTTGGTTTTTTGTTTTTGGGTCACACCCGGCGATGCTCAGGGGTTACTTCCTGGCTCTGCACTCAGGAATTACTCCTGGCGGTGCTCAGGGGACCATATGGGATGTCAGGAATCAATTCAGGTCGGCTGCATGCAAGGCAAATGTTCTACCCACCACCACCATACTATTGCTCCGCCCCTAAAGTGCTCTTAAAGGCGCAGACACTACTCCACTACTCCGTTGTGTCCACTGAGAAGAGATCCCCGCCCCGCAGAGTAACTGTGTTTCAGCATAAGGGAATCTGCCAGTACGAGAAAGGAATTCCACAGAACTATGAACCTATAGATAACACGCCACAGGCATTTTTCAGGCTGGGCAGGTACTAAAGAAGTAGAAGGAAGGGAATGGGAAAGCGGGTAAGGTGGAAGAACGGGGAACCGGTTCGAAGCAGGAGCAAAGGTCTGGAGAAAAGCATAGGGACATCCCCAACCCCAGACGAGACCCCCAGCACTGCAGGTTATGTTCCTTCACCCACCAAAAAACAAAAAGAGGTGAGGACAGTGGGCCAGAACCCAGGTTCCAGTGTGGGATGCACTGGGTTCCAGAATGCACAAGTGCCCCGAAGGAAGGGGGGAATTTATTCTTGGCCCAACCACAGTGGAGTCAGGGCTCAGAGCCACTGCACAAACTCCCCTCACAGTCCCATTACTTTAAACTTTTACCAATGGTCACACCCTAAATGGTTACACAGCCCAAAGGCCAGCAAAGCCTATCCCTGGCCGCATTCTGTACAAGAGAGAGCAGTTTTTCATTCTTGATTTTTGACCCACTCACATTTGCTGCTTATCCTCCATGGAGAATCTAATGCTTCTGATAATGGTGCTTTATAATTATGGGGCTCATCATGTAAGTTGTCCAAGGTCATAAACAGTAACTTGACAGTTTATAAAGACGGGATTCCCTTTCCCAACACCTTCCAGCTCCTCTCAAACACAGGTTTAAATGTATTAAAATGTTGAGCGCTGGGGAAATATTTCGGCTAGTAACCAGCAGAAATAATAGAACCATCAGGGCACTGGTGGAGGGATGGGTGCTGAAACACTGTATGACCAAAACCCAAACATGAACTTTTTAATTGTATATCTTTTTATTTGTATATCTCACGGTGGTATAATAAAATACTTAAAAAAAAAAATAGAACCATCAGATGCTAACAGTTAATTCCAAAAACTCCAACTACCACTAATGTTTCCCTCGATGTCCTGGACTTGTCCCACCTAGGGGGTTGGGGGGGATTAGACTGTGTGGGGAGTGGAACCTCTATTCTAGAACAGGATGTAACCAAATAATCTATTTCCGGCAGAGCCACACCAGTCCTGGCTGTAGTAGGACCAGCATGAAGTATGGTGCCAGACAACTGGATCTCGCAAACTTGGTCAGATAAACCCGATCCCAGCCTGGAAATCCCAGGCCCAGAGTCTGAGGCTGGCTCGGCAGGAAAGGAAGAGGAGCCAGGGGAGGCAGAGAAGCTAACTTTGGATTTTAGCTTATTTTCACTGTCTACTGTTCTCCCAAAGAAGCCGTTAACCCTCAGGAGCGGCTAACTGGCTTAGACCCGACCTGCTTCCAGCAGCCATGCATCCTCACTTCCTCGACATCCAACTCCCTAAACAACTTTTATTCCCAAATCTCCGCCCCAGGACTGCTAATGGGAGAGTAACTGGTAACTTCTCAACACACAGTCTGGCTCAGCAATCTGGTGCAGGAGATTAAACTATGGGGGGGGGGGGGGACAAGCCACCAAAATCACAGTTGGGAGGGAGTGACAGCACAGCAGGTCCGGTCCTTGCTTTGCACGCAGCAGACCTGGTTTCAATCCTCAGCACCCCACTGTTCCCCTAAGCACTGCCAGGACTAATTCTTCTGTGCAGAGCCAGGAGCGACCCCTGAGCATCATCGGGTGCGACCCAAAAAGCAAACAAACAAAAAAGACAACATACTAAGACTCAACTTCAATCATGTTTAATAAGTATTTCCTTAAATAACTAATACTATTGGGGCTGGAGCGATAGCCCAGCGGGTAGGGCGCTTGCCTTGCACGCGGCCCCCCTGCCCGGCCGGGTTCGATCCCGCATCCCATATGGTCCCTCAAGCACCGCCGGAGTGATTCCTGAGTGCAGAGCCAGGAGAAACCCCTGAGCATTGCGGGGGTGTGACCCAGAAAGCAAAAAAAAAAAATAATAATAACTAACTAACTAATACTATACTAAACAGGTCCCAAATATTAAGCAAAGGTGATCTTCAGTCTAAGCCCGGCTCTCACAACTAGCTACACGGTGCTCACGGTCCTCAACCCACTCTCCTCCAGGCCGGCTCCAAACAGTCATTTCCACAAACTTGCTGGCATCTAGTGGTGGAGACTAGCCCCTGGGCCCCAGGCCATGCTCCCTCCGTGCAGGCTGAGAGCAGACACCACCTCTGCCCTCTGGCCGCTGCGAGCCTTTGCCTTCCCACACCATGGCTGCCTTCCTCCTCCAGGGCCAGCAGCGTGCCACCCACCCTGCCACAAGCTTCGGTCAGAGATTTCTGGAAGCATCTGCAGAAGATCCGATGAGTCCAAATCCTTGCCCGGCTTTCCACAGGAGAAACCAAGTCTGGCGGGCCCACGCAAGCACGGGCTGTCAGGGCATTGGCATGGACATGGCTCTGACCCCTGGCATGGCACAGGAATACAAGCACGTGTGGGGACCACTCCTGAGCATAGTGGGCAAACAACCCCTGGCACTGCAGGGTGGGGCCCTAAAACCGAAATAAACAGAACACAAAGTCTGTCCTGATGTTTAAGAACATGCCTCCTTGGCAGAGTGGACATTCTCTCTTCCTGCAGGGTATTATTATTATTACACCTAACCTCAGGAGGTGGGAGTCAGGCCACACCATAATCCTAGGTTTGAAAGGTTTTCATTTGCATCTGCTTCTTCATGTGAAAGCTTGTTGGGTCTGCCACTCTACTACTGGGTGCTGAATGTATCCACAAGTGTCCTCAAAGTCCAATGCACTGGTATCAGTGGTTGTTTTTTTTTTTTTTTTTGTTTTTTGGGTCACACCCGGCGACGCTCAGGGGTTACTCCTGGCTCTGCACTCAGGAATTACTCCTGGTGGTGCTCGGGGAACATATGGGATGCCAGGGATCGAACTCGGGCCGCACAGGCCAGCCGCTGCAAGGCAAATGCCCTACCCGCTGGGCTATGGCTCCGGCCCCAGGTATCAGTGTTTTTTCGTCTGGCAACAAAGCTTTATTAGTTCCTGAGGGGGAGGGAGAAGATAACTGCCTAAACAAAATTAAAATGCTTTAGAGAAATGCTGCTTTGGGGCCAAAGCGACAGCACAGCAAGTAGTACATTTGCCTTGCACACGGCTGAACCAGGTTCAATCCCCAGCATCCTCAGGCACCACCAGGAGTAAACCCTGAGCACTGCTGGGTGTGACCCAAAAAACCACAAAGTTAAAAAATTAAAAAATAGGAAATAAAGAAACGTAGCTTCAAAGGTACCAACCTCTAACTACTGCCGCGTAAAACACACTCTGGGGGTTCAAAGCTGGCCCAAGCACAAGCCGTCTGTCTCCCGAGCTGGAACAGCACTGAATGAGTGTTGAACTGGCTAAGAAATCTGGAGAACTAAACTTTAGCCTGTGCAAAGGACAACTCTGCAATTCCGGGCACCATTTCTTTTCTCAAGGGCTTTTTCCAGGCACCTAGCTGGCTTACCCCTGTTCCAAGGAGCACACCACTCAGATTTGTAGACTCTCCCTCTCATGCAGCCTCACTAGCCTAGAACACAATGTAAAGCTGCCAGTTAGCAGGATGAAGCGGCACATTTCTCAGGCCCTTCATTAACCTCATCATCAATGTGACGCCGGACACTCATAACCACCATGTTCCTGAGCTGACCGCAGTCTTCACCCAGGGCTGGGCACCTCCAGTGGTCAGGATCTCACAATCAATGAATCAGGGTGGGTGGGGCAAGAGGTGGGGACTGCCCCCACTAGGGATCCCTGCTTTGGGCTGGACCCTTGCGAAGTTCTGTCGGGCCAGATCCTGTGTACCTCACACATTTTCCTCTGAGATCCTTCAGCTAAACTCACTGCTAATGCAGCAAACCCCCTGGTCAATCCCCAAGACCAGCATCTTCGGGCAGGAGCACACCTGAATCAGGGCGTCCACGACACTGTGGACCGGGCCGCCACACACAGGAAGCAGCACGGTGGCACTGCTCGGGAAGTGCCCTCCACTGCTGCAATAACCATGAGTGACTAAGCGCCAAAGTAATCAGTCAAGATGCTACAAAACACAGATGTCACTCGCCAAATACATTTTTCATTAATTCTGGAAAGAGGGACAGAAGACAGCTCTCCTGGGAGTATTCCCTTGCTGCCTTGAAGAAGCCATTTCCTCCCTGCATTTAAGAGAAAACATCTGCAAGGCACATTTCTTAGAACTGGTAAGTTGAAAGAAGACCAAAGGAAAAAAAAAACAATTATAACAGCAACCAAAATTGGAAAGGCTGACAAGGTGACACTGTTTTCCCTTTAAAAATAATCAAATTCAAAAGCCAAAAAATGCATCTCTCAACCACAGAAAAATGCCAAGAGCAGAAACGTTCTTGTACAAAAAGTGCTTCCAAACAGGCAGAGTATCCTGTCTCAAAAATGATTTTATGAAATTCCAACGATACACAAGCCATGCTAAAGCAAATTTCCCAATGGCCAGCAAACACAGGTTCCCAGGTTCTTGGAGCACCCGGCAGGGGCAATAAATATTTGTTTAACGATCAAAGAATGTGCAGTCTGGCAAGTTCCCACGCAGAGCACACCCTTGGTGGGAAGGAGACAGTATTATCAGGGGCTGGAGCCAGAGTGTTTGGGGGCAGAGGGGTTTGCTTGCCTCAGCACATGGCTGACCCGGAGTTCAATACCCCGCATCCCAGTCTCCCGAGTCCCACCAGGAGTGATCCCTGAGCACAGGGGGAATAAAGTGTGAGCACAGCCAGGTTTGGCCAAGAAGAAGATAATGTCACTTTTAAGGACAGTGATGAGACAGAGCATGGGGCATCAATGAAGCCCCTCTCCCCAGGGGGCCAGCTCCAGGGGGCCTCTGGCACCATCAGGTGCCAGAGTGAGGCTGTGGCAGAAATGAGAATCCACCACAACCACCCAGTTCCCTTTGAGACTCAGACCAGCTTGAAGGGGCTTCAGTGCTTTCAAATGGAAATCCCTGAGGAAATGCAAATTCACCTGCAAATGACCCAGGCAAAGACCCAAAACAACCTGACTGCAGGGCCCTCCGCCACTGACACTCTCCTTTGCAGTCCTGGAAGTCTACAAAGGTACGCTGTAAATGAGGCACACACCGAGGCTCCAGAACAAGGTGAAGCGGTGCTAAAGTCCGATTCTCCCAAAGGCCCACCTAAAGCTGATTCTGAGCAACTCAACTTCACCTGTAGAGGTGACGAGAAAGGTGTCACCACGGTATCATGTGGCACAGGTGCCCTTGGAAGCAGCCACACAAACATGCCATCACGCCTCACCTCAGCCGCCTTCATTCTTTTTGCCTACAAACACAGGCTTTCTTGTTTCTGTCTTCCTACACTGCATGTGTCATTGTCATCACTTGTTACTGGAATGAGGTCAAGCTGACACACAGAACGTCTAAATAGGCAAGAGAGGCCCTGGAGCTGCACACGAGTGCCCCCTGAGCAAGCCCAAGTGAGGCCCCTGGAAACAAGGCAGAAAAGGAAAAGGCAAGAGGTGACAAGCAGTCGAGAGCAGACCATCCGCTGTGGGGATCCCTGGAGGTGCCGGGTCCATCAGTGGGGACCCCTGCAGATGACCGGTAGTCCGAGAGCAGAGCTGTCTGTCCCCCTGTGAGGATCCCTACAGCCAGGAGCAGCTCCCCCAACCCGCTGGCTCACCAGCCAATCCCGACTCAGCAGAGCACACAAGGCCGTGAGCTGTCCTGCAGACTCCTTCCCCTTCCCAACAAAGAACCCAACACCGGAACACTGAGCCAGCACCAGGGCAGAAGAAAGAGGACAAAGTGTGTATTGTTGAGATGGAGGCCGGCAGAATCAGGATCCGAAACACCTGGGCTTAGCTACCCATCAATGGCTGAGAATCACAAAGCTACAGGGTATGAAGAACAGACAAATTCATGGCAATATAGAAAAATAATTTTTTTTTCTGTAAAGAAAGAGGAAGGTTGGGAGTGCTGAGTGGTGATTTTTTTTAATCAAAGATTAAGGTGACTACAACTCTGCAGCATGCGAAAACCGAGTACAACCCCAGAGCCAAAGAAACCAACCACAATACTTAGGAAAAAACCCCGAATTCCCACCGAGGACAAATCAACATCCATGACCCACCCTTGAGATGGCCAAGGTCCTCAGAGACGGTCTCAGACATGGCCAGGAACAGCGACATACACAGGACATGTGGGGAGCAGACCTGGGCAAGCACGCAGGGAGACTGTGACAGCCCCCAACAAGCGCACCCTGAGCGCAAGTTCATAAAGGGCCCAGGGATGCCGAGGAGATACACTGGCGGGGACCCACACTGATGGGGCTGGGAGGTGCCAGGGGAGACACGCTGACCAAACCCCAGGCTAACTGCTGTTTTTCCTGTTTTTTTGTTTTGTTTTGTTTTGTTTTTGCTTTTTGGGCCACACCCAGCAATACTCAGGAATTACTCCTGGGACCATATCGGATGCCAGGGATCTAACCTGGGTTAGCTGTGTGCAAGGTAAACACCCTCCCCACTGTACTATTGCTCCAGCCTCTGTAAATCTTAAAAGTGGCTTAAAATAAAGATTATTCACTTAAAACTTTGTAAGTCAATCAGGCGATTAAATATAAACAGTTTGTTGTTGCCATTGTTGTTTGGGCCACACCCCTCAGTACTCAGGCCGTGCTCCTGGCTCTGTGCTCAGGGATCACTCCTCATAGGTTCAGGCAGCCATATGGGGTGCTGGGCTTTGAATACAGGTCACTTGCAAGGCAAACATCTTACTTGCTGTACTATGGCTCCAGCCCCAAACACTATTTAATGTTAAGGAACTGTTCCTTTTTTTAGATGAAAACCAGGCCAGACCAGGAAGAAAACTGAGGTCCTGGTGGGCAGCTGAGGTCCAGCACAGAGGACTTGTGTGAAAGGTCCCATAAAGGCATCAGGAAAGGCTGGACTAGATGTGGGGTGCAAGGCACACCAAAAGCCAAGCACCCCCGGACAGGGAGGCAAGGGAGTAGAGGGTGGGGAGGCGACTCCTGCCTCCCCACACGCAACTGCACGCACACACACACACACACACACACACACACACACACACACACGTCATGCTGAATCCCGAAGAGCTGAGCCAGCAGCAGCCAGCATCTAACCCAGCGGTCATTCAGCTACAGCCAGACCAGAGGTGCATGAGGGTCCTATCTTCCCTTCCACTGCCTCCAGGTGCCTCTGGGTGCAGTGTCAGCACGGGGATCCTGCCCCGGAGCTTCAGCGGCAGGTACAGATGGAAGGAAAATCAGGCCCAAAGGAGGAGCCAGAGACAGCCCAGGGGTTAAGAACTGGCCTTGCACTACAGCCCAGTGACTCCCAAGCACAGCCGGGTGCAGAGCCCCCGACCCAAAAAACAAACAATGTCAGTAATGAGAGCAACAAGTGGATCCAATCTCTGTCCAAAGCGGGATTCAGGGTAAACTCAAGCCCCTGAACCCTGGAGAGGACAGCAGGGTACGGAGGGCAGACAGCTGAGGCAGGAGCCAAGGGCTGCTCCGTGCTCTCCACACGCTCTGAGGACACATCAACCCCAGCTCTGAGAAACTCACCTGAGGTGGCAATCAACACTTACAAGGAAGAGCCGCCCAGCTTTATTAGAAATAACCCGGAGGCCTAATAAAGATCACAGTCACCCCTTTAAAAATAGGACCAAGAGGCAATGGTTCACAAAGCTGCCTCAGGCACCGCTGAGTAGAAAATGCACTTTGCAAAACAATTTCATTTGTGAGAAACAAAGCTGTGAAACATATAAAAGAAAAGGGGTCGATGGACAGCACAGTTGGGGTAGGGGACCCAGGTTCATTCCCTCACATCCCACAGGGTCTTTCCACCCTCTCCAGCCTGTTGATTTTTATTGTATGCCATGCTTATATTTTTTTCTGTAACATTCATTACTCCTTGAAAAGAAAATGTGTCTTGGGCCGGAGCGATAGCCCAGCGGGTAGGGCGTTTGCCTTGCACGCAGCCGGCTCATGCCGGCCCGGTTCTATCCCCGCATCCCATATGGTCCCCGAGCACCGCCAGGAGTAATTCCTGAGTGCAGAGCCAGGAGAAACCCCTGAGCATTGCCGGGTGTGATCCAAAAAGCAAAAAAAAAAAAAAAAGAAAAGAAAATGTGTCTTACAGAACAACTTCCCAACAGTTTAACGTGTGTATACATGACAACACCAGTGACCAGATAAACACTGGGAGAGGAGGAAAGCATCTTGATTACAGGGCCGGAGGACAGCACAGCGGGGAGGCTGCCTGCCTTGCACTCAGGCCCACCCAGGTTTGACCCCCCACTCTACATGGTCCCAAGTCTTGCCAGGAGTGATCCTTGAGCAGAGCTGGGAGTAAATCCTGAGAAATCTTGAATCTAAGGGAACAGAAACCCCAGCTCTCAGGCAAATCTTTTCTCCGTGTACTTTGGCACCGTGATTTACAATGCCATTAATAATAAAGTTTCAGGGGCCCAGAGGATAGCACAGTAGGGAGGGCATTTGCCTTGCAATATGGCCAACCCGCGTCCAATCCTCAGCATCCCATATGGTTGGTTCCCTGAGCATCGCCAAGAGTAATTCCTGAGTGCAGGCCCAGGAGTAACCCCTCCTGAGCATCACTGGGCATGACCCAAAAAAGCAAGCAAATGAATGAATGAACGGACAGACGGAGGGATGGATGAATGAATGAAAAAGGTTCAAGTATGGTGGCAATTTTCTTAAATAGGGACACAAAATCCCTGCCGTTGAAAGCAAAGTCTGGGTCACTACTCATTAAACCTCATGAGTTCTAAGGCCCTCAGAGCCGGAGCTTGAGAAAGTCAGAACTCAGGGCTGCCCTGGCTCACACGGACATAAATTCCACAACAGCAGTAAAAAGAAGAAACTGATGTTTTTAAAGGGTGGTCAAAAGTATGCACAGGGAAGTAAGTCACTGAATCTCTAGTGGAGCAGAGCCACAAGACAGCTTTTTGTCTTGCACGCAGCCAACCTGGGTTTGATCCCCAGCATGCTCCACGGTCCCCCAGCACTCCCAGGCGTGAATCCTGAGTGCAAAAGCAGAAGAAAGCCCCAAGCACTGCCGGGCGTGGCCCCTAAACCAAAATAAAATAATCAATAGTGTCCACGCATATCCAGAAGTGCTGACCACCACTGGCCACGAGGGGAACACAAATTGAAACCACAATGAACTCTCACTTCCCTTCCACCAGCTTGATCAAGTTGACTGACAGTGGGGCCGAGCAATAGTCCAGCGGGGAGGGCATTTGCCTTGCATGCAGCCGACTTGAGTTCAATTCCCGGCATCCCCTATGGTCCCCGAGCACCACCAGGAGTGATTCCTGAGTGCAGAACCACAAGTCACCCCTGAGCATTGTCGATGTGACCCAGAAAGAAAGAAAAAAGTTGACCTATAGTGCCAGGAAGATAATAGAACAGCCGGCCCCGAAGGCACAGCTGAAGCAAACGGCAGAAGAGCAGCTAAGTGGGGAGAACTTTTGGGCAGTGTCTCAAAAAAAGAAGCCGACACCTACACTCAAACCCAGGCACTCCAGGCCAACGGTGCGGATATGCTCAAGAGAAAAACATCGGCACAGAACCCTGAGCGCATGCCAGCGTTCTCATAAGCAACCTGGACTCAGCCCAGATAGCCATCAGCAGGGCCCACCCAACTGCTGCCCACGCCGCATGAGGTCATTCTACGGAGCCATAACTAGGGACAAACACCTGATACAAGAATGAATCTCAAAAGCACACTGAGCCAGAGAAGCCCAACTGCCAGAGGCAGCTGTGCGTGGCCGGGGACAGCACCCAGCTGTGCGCCTCAGGGTGTGGTGAGAGCTACTGGCCATGGTCCACAGCTCTCAAGCCCTGGATGGCACTTCTCTTTTTTGTTTCGTTTTGGGGCCACACCTGGGGGTACTCAGGGCTTATTCCCAGCTCTATGCTCAGGGTCAGTCCTGGTTGGGCTTGGGGGACCATATGAGGTGCTGAGGGTTAAACCCAGGTTGGCCACATACGAAGAAATGCCCTCCCCCATTGTCCTCTCTCTCCAGACCCTTCCTGGTTACAGTCAATGACAGGCAAACAACAGCTGAAGAAAGCTGAGGAAAGCAAAGCAAACTCCCAATACAGATGCTACTTGCAACCATTAGAATTGGCTCGAATTAAATGAACTGGCAAGGGCATGGAGTGACAGCATAGCGGGGGTGACGCCAGCCTTGCATTGGGGTTCCTGGAATCCCCAGGACCCCAGTACGTTCCCTGATCACTCTCAGGAGTGATCCCTGAACTAAGCAAGAGTCAGGAGTCAGCACTGAACACCGCCAGGTGTGGCCCAAAACTGAAAAATAACAAATAATTTTAAAAGGGAGGAGCCTGGCAAAATCAAGTAACCTCTGCAGAATCCCCAGGTGGGGGGGTACAAGCTGGATTAAGGGTGGGAGGATCCTTCCATCTCGATCTGGGGAGACACAGACACACACAGACACACACACAGACACACACAGACACAGACACACACACACACACACGCCCCCAGAGACAAACTTAGAGAAATCAGCAGGTTGCCGGCTTCTGATGTGTACTCTGGGTACCGCGAAGGAGCAACACGTGAGCTCCAGCACCGGTACAACCCCAATTCCTGTTACTGGTGGGGCATCTACAGACACAAACGGCCCTGCCCTGATCTAGAGGCTGCACCTTGGGTGCGGCCCCACCCCTGTGTGCACCTCCCTCCCAAACTGGTACTTCACATGTTACCCTCCTCTATCGCTCTGGATCGTCTGGACCGGAGGGGTGCCACCACAGGCCTGAGGCCGTGGCACTGAACAGGCATGTCCCAACTAGCCAGGAAGATCCCGGGGGCACCAGCACCAGAGCTCAGACAGCCTGACCACAGGTGCGGTTTCAAAAGCACAGGGCAGGCCCTGCAGACACGCTTGTCTTGCGGTGTATAGCTTGCAGAAAAGGTGGAAAATCAACGCAGCAGCCAGACTGAGCTCCAAGAGTAACTAGGCGAGAATACTGGCTTGAAATTTCAGCCCCATGATAATAAAGAAAGAGATTCAGGGGAGGAAAACAACTAACTCTAAACACAACTATCAGAAATAAAGTTGTTTGCATTTTTTTCCAAAACTGAAGTTTACATGCTGACAATGCACAGAGTCTATCTACTCTCTCAAAATGTAGGAAGATGTTATAAAGGCAAAAGGTCAAATCCCGAAACTGAAATAAGACAGCAAAGGCCTCCTGTTTATTCAAGTTTGGTTTGTCCATGCACACAAACACACACCTATCCATCAATAAAATCCGCGGCTGCTTTCGAGGCCTTATTGCCGCCTCTTCCTGCCATCTGCTATTATCCTGTCCCCCTCCCTGGAATATCCCAACCATCCGTTCACTGTGTCCCAGTGTTCCTGCGCCAATGCATCTTCCAAGCTGACAGGCAGAGTGAGCTGTCCCAAAGCAGAGATCCTGCTCAGATTCCCAATGTCACCTCTGTCTTCAGGCCACATCCCCCCCGCCCCTTCCCCCAGCCTGCGATCTCTGCACGGATCACAAACTCAGACGCTCATGTGGCAGACAGGGTTCCACGCGTGGATGACTCGGGCTTCCCAACCCCAAGAACAGCGCACCCACCTCCCACCCTTCTGGTCAAGCTACACTATTGAGTTGTCCACACCTCTGTCCCTTCTGCCGTCTATTTCAATACACACTAAACAGCATGGTGTCCCTCCCTCCAGGCTCTGCCAGGTTCCTACTGCTGCTCTCGGTCCCCTCTGCTCTG
Source organism: Cryptotis parvus (assembly GCA_021461705.1). NCBI lineage: Eukaryota > Metazoa > Chordata > Mammalia > Eulipotyphla > Soricidae > Cryptotis > Cryptotis parvus. The sequence goes on along the minus strand of JAJIBD010015828.1, from coordinate 17,937 downwards.
CACCCCCATCCCCTTCAACTCCACCCCTACACCCCTGCTCTCGGTCCCCCTACATATTCCTCCCTGTCTGCCTTCTCCGGCCCCAAGGCTCACTTCCAAGACCCCTGTTTAAGGTCCTCCCTTTCCTGGCCTCCCCTGTAGTTTCTCTCATGGTCCTGGTCTCCATATCAGACTCCTTTTAGCAGACTGGGAGACTTCCTTCTACTGTAGCTGTGCAGCTTCCCATCTGTTCCACGGCCCCCAGACATAAGCAGTGTTATGGGGGCTGTCGGCCTTTTTATATAATTACGTAGAGCCTCAGCTTGATACGACTCCTGGACTTTCAAATCCCTAGGGCTACAGCTGAGAGAGATAGCCCCGTGGAGACTAATTTTTAAACTTAAAAAATAACTTGTTAGGGCGGAGCGATAGCCCAGCAGGTAGGGCATTTGCCTTGCGCGGCGGCCGGCCCATGCCGGCCCAGGTTCGATTCCCGGCATCCCATATGTTCCCCGAGCACCGCCAGGAGTGATTCCTGAGTGCAGAGCCAGGAGTAACCCCTGAACATGGCCGGGTGTGACCCAAAAAGCAAAAAAAAAAAACTTGTTTTAGTCTCTGATTGACAGTATCAGTTTTTAGAATATACTTCTTGACTTTCTCCACAGAAGGATCCAGGAGCAATGACAACTCAAGAACAGGGGGCTTGGTTTCTAAGTCCTCCTGCCCCCTGAAGGGGACAGACCTGGAGAAAGCGTTGGTTACTGGTATGCCAGGAAAGAAAAGAGCCCAGGAACAGAGGCCTGATGGTACCCTAGCAGGGGAAGCTGGGCTGCCCGCGTGTGCTCTCAAGCAAAGCGCAGGGGGCAGTCTGAGCACTTCAAAGATAGCACAGTGGGTAGGGCATCTGCCTTGCACACAGTTAACATGGATTCAATCCCGGCATCCCATATGGTCCCCGAGCACCACAGGAGTAATTCCTGAGTGAGGAGCCAGGAGTAACCCCTGAGCATCACTGGGTGTGAACCAAACAGCAAAGATAAGATAAAAATTTAAGGGGCCAGAATGATAGTACTGCAAATGGGGCATTTGCCTTGCATGTGGCTGACCCGGGTTCAATCCCGGCATCCCATATGGTCCCCAACCACCACCAGGAGTAATTCTGGAGTACAGAAACAGAAGCAGTCCTGAGCATTGCTAGGTGTGATCCAAAAATGGGGGTTGGGGGAAACGTTCCCTTCTTTAGTACGTAGAATACGGAGTTAAAGATAAAACTATGAGGGTTTTCGATAAGCACATGGTACGTACCTCACAGACATTATCTCAGGAGTTTAAGTTTGAACAGTTCCCTGGTTATACTGAGTGAGCTTGCAACCAGATTTCAAGGGGTTGATTGCTTAGCAGTCATGGGGGGCTACTTCCTGGCCAGCACACTCAGAGGGCTCCACCGGCCTGCACTCAGCCCCCAAGTTCTCTCTCCAGCCCAGAATCTGATAGACTGTTTCCCCTCTTCCAGTTCTGAGTTGGGCACCATGACTTACAACACTGGAAGCTGGCGCTGCAAGTGTGCCAATATCAGCCCCACTCCAGGGTACCGGGCCGCCCCCACCAACGTGTCCCCAGGTCCTCTCCCAACCCCCACCCTAAAAAGAAAATTTGAACTGGATATTGGATACCATATTATGAAATAACTTTGACTTTTTAGACGTGAAAACATTGTGGTTTTATTTCATTTGGTTTTGGGGCCACAACAAACTATGCTCAGGGCTGGCTCCTGGCTCTGTGCTCAAGGAAAAAGATGGGAGTGCCGGGATAGAAGCCAGGTGGGCAAGGGCCCTGGCTGCTGTACCAACTCTCTGGCCCCTGTACTATGGTTGTGTAAGCATGTAGAAACAGATGTCATTATATAAAACATGGCTCAATATATGTGGGAAAAAAATCCCAGGGGAGTTTGGGGAGCAGCACTAGGGGAACACGGTGACACGTGAAAGGCAAGCGCTTTACAGCTGGTTTTCAAAGCCACCGTCTGGGGAGCACAGGGGAGAGGAGGAGAGCAGGGGAACAGCAGGGACAGGAGTCAGGTGGACACTGCCCCTCCTTGCTCGGGTTTGCATCATGACCCGTCACTGGAGGAAAAGCCAGAACCATTTTGCCACAATCAGCTTAGAGAGAGCACACCATGAGAGTTTCAGGGAACGAGGACTCTTAACTGGACATCAAGCATCACAACGTCCCAGGTGGACAGAGGCAGACTGGGGCGAAGGGGGTGCTGAGCCACGGCTAACGATGCTCGGGGACTGCATGCGGTGCTGAGGACAGAGCCAGCACCAGCCACGCAGACAAGCTCCATGGCCTGCAGTGTCGCCCTTGGCCCCAGGAACCTGATGGGAGCCAAAAGGCTCCTTGGATCCGAGAATGGCCCATGCTCCCCAGTCTTTTATCATTTGTTTTTGCTTTTCTTTTTGTTTGTTTTGGGGTCACACCCCCTCAAAGCTCAGGGGTTACTCCTGGGATCAACCCAGTTTGGCCCTTAACAGGGCAAAGACCTCCCCGCTGTCCTATCGCTCCACCCCCCATCCTTGTTCTTTTTTTTTTGCTTTTTGTGTCACACACGGCAATGCTCAGGGGTTTCTCCTGGCTCTGCACTCAGGAATCACTCCTGGCGGTGCTCGGGGACCATATGGGATGCCGGGGATCAAACCTGGGCCAGCATTGGCCTGCCATGTGCAAGGCAAACGCCCTACCCGCTGGACTATCGCTCCGGCCCCCATCCTTGTGCATCTTGATGGCACTCGGTGGGCTTGCCCAAGCCAAGGAACAGTGTGGACGGGCTGCATGCAACGGCTTTTGGTCAGCAGCTGCTTCCTCAACGCCCCCGCCCCCAGAAACCTGTGTGCTCTGAGAGACTACCAGGGTGTGAATGGCAAACCAAGACATGGAGTCAAGGAATCAAGTGCTGACACACACCCGCAGGCTCTTGATCGAAGGCCACATACGAGCAAACCAGGCTGAGGGGGCCAGAGCTAGAGGCTGGCCCTGTGCGACCCTGCCCAGTCACGCGCATAGTCTTTCCCAAGAAGTTTGGAAAAGCCCCACTTGGCGGAACCACAGCAGCCTCCCCTCTTTCTGCGCTTCACTACTACTAAGCATGACAGAGTCAGAGCTCTAGGGCATTAGGGCCTGAAGCCGGTGGGGGAAGGAAGTTAGAGACTCACTATCCCTGACCCCGGAGGTCCAGCACCCCCACCCCCACCCCCGGCAGCCAGCCCCTCACCAGGACACAGCACACCAAACTTCTCGAGACAAACACAGAAAAGAGCCAAAGTGATGGGCAGCGCAGAGGGGGCGCTTAGTTTACACACAGCCCACCCAGGATCAATCCCTGGCATCACACATGGGCCCCGGCACCACCAGGACTGAGCCCTGAGCATCATCAGGTGTGAGCGGCTGGCACTGGGGCCTCCGATGACAGTAGAACCAGGTGTCTCCAACTCCCAGATGCCAGTCATCACGCAAGAACTGAGCTGGGGGGCCGGAGCGATAGCCCAGCGGGTAGGGCGTTTGCCTTGCATGCAGCCAGCCTGTGACGGCCTGGGTTTGATTCCCAGCATCCCATATGGTTCCCCGAGCACTGCCAGGAGTAATTCCTGAGTGCAGAGCCAGGAGAAACCCCTGAGCATCGCCGGATGTGACCCAAAAAGGCTGAATGAATGAATGCAATCTCATAAAAAAAGAAACTGAGCTAGGACCCCACCACCCCTTTACGGCAGAAATGGGACCCCGCAGCCCCTCACGGCCGTGGGAACCCAGGCAACAGCTCTGTCTGCCACCAGACACAAGGCTGGGCACTCAGGCTTGGTGGTGACAGCACAGGGTTCTGAAGCACACAGCAGTCACGGGCGGGCGGGAACACAAGCTGTGACAGACTCAGCGAGGCACCCTCTACCCGGCCTCCCACGGACGGCACCCACTCCCCAACATGCACTCCCAAATCTGCTGCCGCCATCCCTGGAGAGTCCAGATCACTCCTGACCCCATCGTCCCTCTGTGAGGGGCCACCATGGCCACACTCCGGGGTTTCCAACCCTGTTGGCTGCTGCCCTGTCTTGAAAGAGAGACCTCAGGTCATCCCAGGGCCCAATGAAGGACCACCTGCCCGCCCAGTGAGGCTCACTGTCCACGCGCTGGTGGATCACACCATCCAGCTGAATCAAATCATCTCCCCACCTGCCTCTGCCCTCCACCAAACACACCCTGAAACACCAGCATGTGCACGTGCCCTGCCTCACGGAGCAGGCCCCAGAGGGACGACAGAAAACCAGAAAGATGCTCATTCAAGGACGAGGCGGGCAAAGAGGAGGGAACCACCAGACCATCCTACCACATTTTCTCAGGGTCAGACTGAGCACGCTATTAAGGGTGCTTCTGCAGGAAGAAGTCACAGGGAAGCAAGAAGGATGGTAGGAGGTGGGCAGCAGCAGTCCCAGTCCCAAGAGGGAGAGGCCGAGGGGCTCGGCAGCCCCCAAGCCCAGAAGAGAGCGTTCACAGTGAGGCCATGGGCGGCGCCATCCACAAAGGACTCAGCGGCCAATGAGGGTGGCCACGGCAAGGAAGGCACCAGAGGAGAAAACGCCTGTTGAAAGGAGCCAGAAAGGAGACGGCCACTCCTGTCCAGATACCATGGTGCCCTGGCCGGGACCATGCTGACTAACCGCAGACCTGACCGGAAATGGAGGTCGAGTCTAAGAGTGTGGCTGAAGGAAGACTGGAGCAGCGTCAGAGGCCACGCCGCTGGTCGGCACAATCATTTTCTCCCTTTCTTTCCCGTCACGGTGAAATGACAGAGTCATCCTGACTGGGCTCTGGGCAAACAATGCTTCCACACATGCCCTCCGGTCCCACCTGCTTCTGCGAGAGGCGCCATTCTTTGAAGCTTTTGCCCTGTTTCACGGTCCTGCTGCTGACAGGGTTTCACGTATCCCACGTCACCAGCTTTTGGCACCCCTCCACCAGACACTGCCCCTCAGGTGGCACGTTTCCTACTGTGGACAAGTACAGCCCTCGTGAGCTTGTTTTCCCTGACTCGGGACATTTCTTACATCCCCTTCAGGTTTCTTTATGCCCACATATGAAAGGGATCGTTCAGGCTGAGTGGAGTCCATCAGAGGGAGAGAGACCGACACAGCCCGTTTTGGAGCTCCGTAGCTAGCGCCAGCATCCTGAAAGCTCACTTGGACGTCTCTCCTTGCTTCTCTGCACAGAAAGGGACACGGACACACACACACACACACACACAGACACACACACACACACGGACACACACACTCGCAAAGATCCCCAAATACCGGTGAAGACAAAAGAGGGTGATGCTCTGTACTGCGCCCTTCAACCCCTCACCTCTGAGACCTGCGGCCCACAACCAGCTCACCCAGCAAGAGTCAGGCAGTGACATTCCGCCCCAGCTCCTGCGGGGCCCTCCAGCACCTGCCCTCTTCCTCAATGGCCTCGGCAGTCAAGCGAAACAGATGAACACACGTACAGTGCCCTGCACTGGGCCGAACGCAGAGCGTTGGTCAAGAGTCAACTGCTCCCATTGCGGCCACAACCAGCCCCTCACCACCCAGTTTTTGAGATGTCCAGTGTGACAAATGTCCAAACAGGAGAAATCCCAGGGAATAGGGCATTTGCCTTGCATGCGCCCGATCCGGGTTCGATCCCCGGCATCCCATATGGTCCCCGAGCACCACGAGGAGTCATTCCTGAGTGCAGAACCAGGAGTAACCCCTGAGCATTGCCGGGTGTGACCCAAAAAGCAAAAAAAAAAAAAAGCACGAAATTGTGTAAAGTACTGGTCCACACAAGAAGACTTTAAAGACAGTGAGTGACCTGGGATTAAATACTTCCCCGCACCCATCCCCCAAAAAATGGCCAAGAAAATTATCTGACAGTTTGACTTGAAAAGAAAAAGAAGCCACAGGTCAAAAGAAGTTCTTAAACAAGTTAAAAAAAAAAAGCAATAAAGACCAAAGAGAATGTGAGCAGAGAAAGCCATGGGGTTAAACTCCTTGGCAGCCACTGAGACGCCTTGTGTCTCTCCCACTGGTTCCCTTTCTGTTCTCTGACCGAGGGTTCCCCGCTCTTCAATTCAGCGCTCGGACCCAGGGCCACGCCAGGGTAAGGCAGAAAGCTCCTGCGCTGAGCAATGGGAAACCCACTGCAAACTTCAGCAGGTGCCGGGAGGACGCAGGAGAGACAAAGGGTGAAGGAGCCGGTACTGAGGGCTACGGAAACACAAGCAAGCGCAGCACTCCCTCACGGCCAGCATGAACTTGGTCGACAGCCCTGGGTCCCCCTGTCACTGTCGAGGCAGGGGACAGCACAGTGCTCGCTGAACAGTGCCATGTGCGAAGCATCACAAGCACAGTGGAGCCGCACCCGCTCCACACAAGGCTGACACCAGCCAAGCCCTGAAACCACAGAGGGTCCCCGAGACCTCCCAGAGGCCACTTTTACACTGCCAGGTGTGTTCCAATCCTCCCACCCCAACATCCCCCCACACCAAAGATATAAAAGCAGAGTCCAGAACAGAATGGAGCACTCGAGAGACGCTTAGAAAGCCACTGTCATGGGGGGGGGTTAGCCTGCCAGGATCACCAGTAGAACCAAGAACTAGAAAGTGGCAACTACTTTTAATGATGACTCCAAAGCTTCATACACTCATGACACAATCATGATACTGCCTCAGGCTCACTGGCCTTCCTTAACAAACAAGATGCCCAAATAGCCTCCCCTTGGCTCCAGGAACCCAGAAACTGACCTGAAGCTGTACTCGCTACCCTGAAACCAGCTTTCCCCAGGCCCCCAGGGCTTGGGCCTCACTCATCCACACCAAAGTGTCTTCCTTGCTGGAAAAAGTAAGGGTGCTTCTCAGGTTTCTTTCAGTTGAGCAGAGTTCCACAGTAACAAAACAATACAGGGGAGTTGCTTACCTGGGAAATATTCTGCACTTCAGACGCACAATCCCGCATGAGTGGGGCATTCCCTTTCAGACTAGTCTGAGAAAAGAGCGCAGCCAAGCAGCTTCCAAGATGCCTTCCGTTTACTGTAGCCAGCTTTCTTCAACCAGATCCCACACATGCACTTCGGGAACTGTTGAAAGACAGAAAGCAATCCATACACCCACCATGGCACCAGTGGCAGGCCAGCCACCGGGAATGGAAGCAAGTGTCCGTGGCTGGTGGATCGAGGTCTGGAACCGGGCAGCCCCAGGGCGGCTTTGGGCGGCATCCACAGTCTGCAGCGGCCAGAGAAGGATGAGCACATCCAGAGGGCAGAGAGAGAAGCAGCCCCGAGGCTCGTACCTACATGGTGAGTGGCGTGCGCATCTGCAGAGCCTTACTCTGCGGCCGCCAGGCCCCTGGGCAACATTGAGCATTTTCTGGGGTGTCTTCTCAAGTCCCTCCACAGCGACAAAAGGAGTCAATGAGATGAGGGGGCCACAAATGCCTCCCGATCAAGATGCTCATGGAAGCACCCAACAGGAACTGATTCAGTTGGCCACACAGCAGGTGCCCCGCAGTCCACATGGCTCAGAGCCTCACCTGCGCCAAGACCCTGGACCTAGCCAAGCGTCTGACACAATCTCAGGAGTGAACCTAATTCAGTCAAGGCCCCACCCACAATGGCGTCAGGAAGAGAAAGTCATAAGCGCCAATAAACCATTTACAAGCCGACACCTTCCTCAGGCTGTCAAGCTGACATTGTAGTCAGAGTCCTTCACAATCTTTATCAATTTCTCTAGGAGAAAAAAAAAAAGAAAGCACTCAATGGGTAGGAAGAACAGCCAGTAGGCCAGAGGATGGTCCCTATTCAATCCCTGGCACCCCACAGGGTCCCCGAGCATGGCCAGGAGTGATCCAGTACAGTCAGGAGTAACCCCTGAGCACTGCTGGGTATGGCCCAAATAAGAAACTTACAAAACCTCACTCAAGAGGATGGCAAAGACGATGATTCTGTCCTGTGCACACAGACTCCCTGCTCCCCTCACTGCCACACGCAGCCGGGACGTTCATCCAGGAGTGACTATGAGAAGGGCTACTCGGGCCCTTGACATCCAACCCTCATACCTACTTGTCAAAAAGAATCTTCAAAAACAAAAGAGGAGCAGAGGCAGACCCTCCTGGGGTCTGGGATGCAGACCCTCCTTTCCCCCCGTGTCCCAGCAGCTACAGGCTGGGCTCCTGAGAGGCAGCAGAGCGTGAGGACAGGGGTACCTACGGGCGGAAACGATTCCCCCACTGAACCAGAAAACAAGAGAACTGGGGAGCTACAGCGAAGGGGACGGAGCCTGACCCCAACACTTGCAGGCATCTCACTAACTCCATTGGCTCCCCACCTCACACGGCACTGGTGGCTAGGTCATGTCCCCAGTCAGCAGCAAGACACATGGCTCTGAATCCAGTCAGAGAGCAATGGTTGTTTTATCTTTTTATTTTTGGCTTTTTAGATCACACCAGTAATGCTCAGGGGTTACTCCCTGGCTCTGCACTCAGGGAATTACTCCTGGCAGTGCTCAGGTAACATATGGGATGCCGGGGATCGAATTTGGTCGCATGCAAGGCAAACGCCCTACCCACTGGACTATTGCTCCGGCCCGAGAGCAACACTTTTTTTTTCTTTTTTGGGTCACACCCGGCAATGCTCAGGGGGTTACTCCTGGCTCTGCACTCAGGAATCATACCTGGCAGTGCTCAGGGGACCATATGGGATGCCAGGGATCGAACCCGGGCCGGCACAGGCCGGCCGCGTGCAAAGGCAAACGCCCCTACCCGCTGGGCTATCGCTCCGGCCCCTCGGAGAGCAACATTTTAATTGCAAGATTTGTTCATTGTCCACTGGCAAATTAACCCAAACTGCTCTGGTTATTCACATCAATGACAATGCTGCTGAAGTAATTGGAAATCCCCCTCACCATTGAGGAAAGACGAAAATACGTGACTAAAGGGATCCTAGGAGCAAAACCTCAAGCAAATCGAGTGGTTGAGTTCTGCCTTTCGAGTACTATGTGGGGCCTAATAGTGAACTGAGCTCCCAACCGAAACCAAAGCACACAAAGCACCCTGGCCAGCAGCGACCAGTAAGGCAAGATCTGCCCTCCCAAGCAGATGTACGATAGCCAACATGCGGAACAGCACAAGCAAAAACGCCCACAATCACCTGGATAGGAGACGCACTTCTGGACCTCCAGAGTCATCGTCTAATTCACCTTCCGGAGCTCTCAGTGGTGAAAGCCCCAAGCCCGCGGACCGGGCGAGGCAGAAAGAGGAACCAGAAGGTGACCAGACGCAGAGAGCAGTGGCTCGGCTCCACGCCCCAAACAAGCACATATCAAAACCCAAACTCTGATTTTCAGCTCCGAGAAACGGGGTAAACACGGATTCTTTTTTCTCCACAGTCGTTCCCTCACTCAATTTTCTTCTTCCTCTCCAGCAGCAGTACAGGTGGGCCCAGCCCTGTCCTCTCCCTTAGACCAGGGAGGGCTTCCCTTGGGAGGGAGCAGGACCCCTCCTCTGCTGCTAGAGCCCACTTCCCACCTGTGAAGGCCCGGCCTGCTCTCCCCCTGGTGCTCCTGCCTGCTGACTGACCCCGAACCCCCAAATCTTCCTACTGATGTCACAGGCTATGTGATCATCAGATTGGGCGAGATACCCCTACCTGACAGGCAGGTCTTCCTGGTCAGCCACACATTTGCCTACAAGACAAACTTCCTGTTGGGCAATTGCAAGCAGCAGAAACCCAAGGAAAGAGCAAGCACGTGCCTGATCAACAGGTCCCGCTCCATCTTTTGTCAACCGATCCCAGAACTCCAGGCTGACTCGTGTCCCTACTCAATGCGCCTTCTGTTAGAGGGGTCAAACCCGCCCGCCTTGCTCAGGCGGGAAATAAGAACTGCAAAGTCCTGATTCCCCATCGAAACTCGACAGAGCCAGTTGCGTCACGCCGCTGGAGTGAATGGGATTCATCAGTCGCTGCAGGGAGACCTACCTGGGCGGGGCAGGTTCTCAGGAATTGCTACAGGACCCCCAGACTTACCAGACAGGAACGAGTCTGGGATTTCGTCATTCCCCCACCCCCCCACTACCCCCCACGCCTCCTTAAAATATGCAGCTGAAAGCAGCTGAACTCCACGCCTCTGGCGGCTCCACAAACCAATGCGTGCAACCCTGGGGGCGGGGGCCGAGCTCAAGTCTTCCACCCCCACCATGTGGCAGTTCTGCATCACAGACTGTGGCTCTCCCAGTCCTTGTGGGGAAAGCCGGCCTAAGAAGCAGCTGCTCTGGCAAGCCTGAGCAAAGTTCACCCTCACACGGCCTCCGGACCCGAGCAGGAGCGGCTGCATTCCTTCCCTGCACAGGACTCAGCAGCACGCTTCCTTAAGGCCCCACTGCAGGCCGGGAGCAGCCAGGACACAGACTTGTTCTGAATGCCGCAGCCCGGCCTTCAGCTAAAACCTGCTGCTCTTAGAGCAGTCGAGAATCTGCTCTTGGCGTTTCTCACAGGCACGGCTGCACCAAGGGCTAGAGGAAGAATCTGGTCTCCGCCAGGCACAGCCTTCACTGACTGCAGTGCCTGTCAATCACCCCGGGTGCCTGTGAAGTCCATGAATCATGGTCCCAGAGGCCCCAGCCACTGGCCCCAGCCCCTCCCAGACTGCTTCCTTGCATCACAATCTTCGTCTTCAGCTTAGCGGAAGGAAGTCTTGAAAAGGTGGCAGGGCACCCAGAAACAGAACAGACCCCCCAAGGGGAATGTCAAGCACTTTCCACCAAGCACCCAACTGGCAAGTTTCGGGGACTCAGAGGACACAGTCGGACACAGCCCCTAGCCCAGGAACCCGGCGAGAACAGCAGCCCAGTTTGGGCAGGAAGGCCTCGGAGACGCCAGTCGGTGACTCAGTGGAGAATTTCGAGAAATTAAAAAAAAAAAAACAAAGACGCCCGATTAAGCGGCAGGCGCGCGGCAATTAACACATGTGAACCACTCCTGGGAAACACCTCCTACAAGCAGGCACGTGTGGATCCAATCAGGGCCACGGGCAGAAAAGGACAATACAAGTCTGGAGTCTGGAAGTGCCCGGAGAAGAACCCAAAGAGGCGGAATTCATTCTGTCCAGAGAGTGGGCAGGGCGCACGGTCCAACACAGCGGCACCTGACCTGAAAAGAGGCCGCAGCCTCCTCATGGCTCCCAGGGTGCTGAGGACCCAATCGCCAAGCCCAGGTGGAGGGCCAAGCCGAGCCCCACAGTTCTTTCCCCACTGGCTGGAGAACGGGATGAAAAGTGGGAAGTGCCGCTGAAGTGGGAATAAGGAGGCTCTGCCAGGCTTCCTCTTCCCAAAGGAGTCGACATTCCCTGGGGAAACCCAGGGTCCCAGCCCAGCATAGAGACGGGGGTTCTGGAATTCAGGGTCCCAGGCCAGAAGCTGCGATTTCCCCCAGACTTTCAGGGCCAGCGATCAGGGCCAAGACTCGGGGAAGCCCACTCAGCTTCTCCCTTCTCTCCTTCCATCTGAAGTGACATCTGGCTTATTCCAAACCCAGGGGCAAGAACAGATGCACGTGAGTCACTGCCGCTCTGGCAGGTCCAGAGCCTTGTAAATATGAAAATCAGCCTTAAACCTTTTGGGCCCAGAGCAAAAGCACATCAGGGAGGGCATTTGTGCCGGCCCTGTGCCAGCCCGATCCCCGGTATCCCATATGGTCCCCTGAGCACCGCCAGGAGTAATTCCTGAGTGCAGAGCCAGGAGAAACCCCTGAGCACGCCAGGTGTGACCCAAAAAGAAAGGGAAAAAAAAAAACCCTTGGGGCCAGAGCGAAAGCACATCGGGGAGGGCATTTGTCTTGCACGCGGCCAACCCGGGTTCGATCCCCGGCATCCCATATGGTCCCCCAAGCACCACCAGGAGTAATTCCTGAGAGCAGAACTAGGAGTCACCCCTGAGCATCGCTGGGTGTGACCCAAAAAGCAAAAAATTAAAAAAAAAAAAAAAACTTTCTGGGGCCGGAGCGATAGCACAGCGGGTAGGGCGTTTGCGTTGCAAGGAGCTGACCTGGGTTCGATCCCCGACATCCCATATGGTCCCCTGAGCACTGCCAGAAGTAATTCCTGAGTGCAAAGCCAGGAGTAACCCCTGGGCATTGCCGGGTGTAACCCAAAAAAGAAAAAAAAAAATTCTCTCTCGTTGCCTTTGGCAAATCAGCCCCCGGCTCCGGTACAGAGGCTCAGGGATGGCGACAGGGTCACAGGAGTCACTAAGTGATCCCACAGCCAAGAGCCAATGGCTGAAAGAAAAATACACATAAAAGGTATTTTCCAAGAACTTCACCTATCTGTTTCTTTCACCTCCACAAACTGTCTCCTGATGGGCAACTTTTAATAGCTCAAAAACTTTTTTTTGGTCTTTTTTTGGGGTTGTACACAGCGGTGCTCAGGGGATACTCCAGGCTCAGCACACAGGAATTACTCCTGGTGCTCAGGGGACCATACGGGATCCCAGGAATCAAACCCGGTGGGCTGCATGCAAGGCCAACTCCCTACCCATTGCTGTGGCAAAAAAAAACTTGACTTTTTTTTGAACCATCTCCAAAGGCCCTACGTGGAAGCCATATCTGGCCAGAGCATATACCCTGGCATGTGGGAGGCCTAGGCACGCTATGGTCCCCAGGGCACCACCAGGAACGACCCCCAACCAGCCACGCGATAGCTGTAAACATACCCCCACCACCCAAAAAAAGGGGAGATTCAACATATTTTACCTGTCATCACTTCATCCAAAAGGTAACCCACTCAGATAACAGAGGGAAATGACTCACTTAAGGTCACTTAGCAGAAAAACACTCAACAGCAAAGGACGGAGTGCAGCAGCCTGTTCGCTGTGAAAGAGGAGAGGCCAAAGAGGGTTACAGAGGGACAGGCCCACCTTCCAATCGGCACCCCTGAAGCACGCAGGAGAGCCCAGGCAGAAGCCCACAGCCATCAGCAGACGTCATGTGACCACACACAGGTATCCTTCCATCCAGCCCAGGGCAGCAGATACAGGCTGAAGAAATCCACAGGGTTCCAAAATCCAGGCTTTCCTAAGGAAAGCTTGGACAGGCAGGGGGGTGAAACATTAGCTCCCCCAAACTAGGCAAGGAATGGGGGGGGCCAGCAGAGGGGGCACAAGGCTCACGAAGGTTCCATTAGTCACCCTCGGCCACTGCCAGGTGAATAATGGAACTGTCTCCTCTCTCTCTCATTCTCTCTCTCTCTCTCTCTCTCTCTCTCTCTCTCTCTCTGGCTCTCTCTCCTCTGGCTCTTTCTGTCTGTCTGTTTCTCTCTCTCAAGTGTTTGGAGATCATGTGTTGCCTATCGACTTTTCAACAGTGCAAGAAAGAATAGATGTCAAAGAAAGCAGAGAGGCGGAGCTGGGGAACACAAATACGGACCATCAGGAACCCACTCAGAAAACCCAAACCACTTCCACAGCTTAGGCTCTCAAAATACCACCAACTGGGACCCAAGCAATAGTACAGTGGGCGTGGGGCTTGCACGTGGCCAACCCAGGTTTGCAGCTGGGAGTAGTTCCTAGTGCAGAGCCAGGAGGATGCCCTGTGCACCGCTGGGTGTGGCCCCCAACCAGAAACAAAACACCACAAACTGAATTCCTCTCACTCCTCCTGTCATGCTATTTTGAAACCCATGTAAAAAATATTTTAACTTAGTTCTGAAAAATGGAAAGCAGTCAATTCTGAAAACCACTTGCAATTAGAGTTCAAAGCCTCAGCACTTCTAAGTTGGCCTAGATTTACTGTATCAGTTGTTAAGTATACATCATCCCAAATACTCCTATTTGGAAGAAAGGGAAGCCTCAGATTCTCAGTCGGCTTCCCTTGAGGGAACGTCAAAATCTATAGAAGAAAAGCCATTTTAGCATTGCTCTGGGTGACTACTAAGCCCCCAGTGAAGTTTCCAAAGATCTCAGCTTATAATAATGTCTTAGAGGAAGGCTAAATTATCTCCCCAGAATATAGACAAGTACGATCATGTAAAATCGTAACTCTCTTAAGTTACGAGCAGTAAAATTTGTCTGCATTTTTTTTTAATCACAGTCAAAGCCTGTGACTATTGAATATGTCTTAAGAAATAGCCATCTTAGTAATCTTCCGAGTGAAGGGGGATGCAGGGAGCACATAGCAGCCCATTTTAAAATGGTGCCGAGTGACAATTTGTCGATATAAAGTACCCCTCCTGCGATAAATACGTGTGTGATACAGCCACAAGAACATATACTATTAGTATAATTTCCATTTAAGATCTTTACCAAGACCTACTACAAAATCTGAAGAGCAAAGGCTTAACCGTAACAAGGTTTGAGAAATTACACTGAAAAGGAGGATTTAATAAATGAAAATCTAATAAAAACCCACAAATGGCAGCATCCCTCAGAAAACCACCAAATGTGGGTGGGAGTACAGATACACACAGAGAGACACACAAAGACACACACACACACACACCCCTGGGAGTGTACAGATACACACAGAGACACACAAAGACACACACACACACACACACACCTGGGAGTGTACAGATACAAACAGGCAGACACACACCACAGAAGGTGGCAGGGCTTTCTTCTTTTTTCCTCCTTCCCCTCCTTCTAGTTTTCCAGAATGCTGGAGAAGTTTTCATTCTGTGCATTACGCAAAGAGCAACTGAGATTAACTGCCGCTGTCTGTACGCTACTGTACTTCCATTTTAAAAAGTGCATCTCGACTCCCAGATGCCACCACCCGCAGAAAACCAAGCAGCCCTCCAACAGACTCGGTGTCACCATTTATTATTTATAGCATTAAATGGGGGAAGTGGCTCTGATGTCACCGACCCTACCCAGAGGAATCCCTGACTCAATAAACATGTTCACGCTGGAGAAAAGAAAAAATCTGGCTAGGAAAAAAAAATTATATATTTACAATATTAGATGTTTTTTAAAGCTGGGTGAAGGTTTCTCACACCTTTCCTCTCTACCCAGGGGTAGAAGTTGTTACTGTATAACCAGCGATACAAAGAAACTGTGGCTTCTATAGGCAGAAAACCCCAGGCTGGTCCCTTCACCGAAGCTAAGACTTCCTCTTTGCTGCTCTCCGGAACCTCGCTGGATTTCCCTACTGCTCAAACTGGCAGAATAATCGCTGCCATGTTTTATTTCTTCCACCAAATTGATCCACCGAGCAGCAAAAGCCTCGCTCCCACCGGTCACCCTCTAGGGATTGTTTCTTAAAATTAATAAATAAATAAACCCTTCTCGGTCCCCAAGTCCTAAGGCAGCAGGAGGTCGGGGTATGCGCCTGGCCAGGCTAGCCCCGGGACCTGGTTTCAACCCCGAGTGACCGCATCCCCCAGGAGCCCCTAGTAGGGTCTCTCTCGGTCGGTCTCTCGGTCTCTGTCTCCCCACCCCTCCTCTGCCAAAGCAGCTCCGGAAAAGGCCAAGTTTGGGGCTCCCCTTCCCGGGAAGACGGAATCCAGAGTACTTGGGGGGCCTTTGCTATGCAAACATCCCTCTGGGCCGAGGAGGAAGCCCTTTGTCCGGGCAGCCGGACATCTAGGGGGGTGGAAAACGGCCCCTGAAGGCAGCCCGGCCTCCAGGCGCGGGGCTCCCCACCCCTCAGCCCCGGAGGGCCCATCCCCGCATCCTTACAGCCCGAGGGTGGGGACGGGGGCAAAGCCCCCCACACCCTGGAGGTCAGGGGCCTGGTCCACCGCCTGTGTCCGCTGCCAGCGCCGTCTCCCTGGGCCTCGGCGGAGCTTGCAAACGCGGTGCAGGCCCAGGCTGGGGCGCCCGCGGGGCGCCGGGATGCAAGCTGGGCCGCTTCCGCGAGGAGCACGAGCTGCTGCAGCCCGAGTGGGACCTACGGCCATTGCATAAGCCAGAGCAGGGGGTCGTCGGAGGCCGGGCCGGGCCGGGGAGGGGCGAGGGGGACGGGCCGACCTGAGCTCCCGAGGGCGGCCGTGAGGGGTGGGGGCCCGAGCGGGGCCGCGACGGCGGCGGGGAGCAGGGGGTCGGCCTCGCGGTCGGACGTTGGAGTGGGCAGGCCCGGCCCGGGGCCGGCCGGACGGAAGCACCGAACGGTCCAGCGGGCCGCACTCACCATGAGCTCGATAGTCTTGTCCTCAATCACCGAATCGGGCTCCATGGCGGCCCCGGCGGCCCCGCCTCGCTCGCCCCGCGCAGCAGCGAACGGCCCGGGCGGAGGAGGAGGAGGCGACGGCCGAGGCGGCGGAGGCGGACGCGCCGATCGCACCCACTCGCGCTGCCCGCCCGCCCGGGCCGCCGACAGCTCCGCCCTTCGCCGCGACTCGCGCGCGACGCACGCCGCGGACTACAACTCCCGGCAGGCGCCGCGGGCCCCGCCGAGAGGCCCCAGCCGGGCCCGCGCGGAGCCAGGCCCCCGATTCCTCCGAGACGCCCGCCGCAAAGAGTCTAAGCAGACAGGGAGCCTGGACTGTACACGACCTGAAAGTAGAAGGATGGACTCGCAGAGGGCGGAATCCGGACAGCTCTCCGACTACAACTCCCAGAATGCCTCGCGCTCGTAGGAGACTTCCGGCGAGTCCCCCTGACTTCCGGCTGCCTCTGGGGGGTTTAATTTCCCCGCCCCCACCCACGCAACCTCGGGCGGAAACTCCGGCAACTCGTCTGAGATCCCGCGGGCGCGACCGGCTTCCGCACATGCGCAGTGGTGGCCGCTGGGCGCCCGACGCCTAAGTAGCGGCGCAGCGGGTGGAGGACGGTGATGGAGGCAGGTGCGTTCTAGGAGCATCAGGATTCCTGGGGTCCAGAGTTCAGGGCGAGGCCCAATACTTGCAAGGAGTGCAGGGACTTTTTTCCTTTTTTTCTTTAAGTTAGTTTATATTTATTTATATATTTTAGGAGGGTCACACCCAGCAATGCTCAGAGGTTACTCCTGGCGGTGCTCGGGGCCCCATGTGAGATGCTAGGGAGTGAACTCAGTTCTGCCGCGTTCACGGCAAATGCCTTAACCGCTGCACTATCGCTCAGGTCCCAATTATACTTCACTGTATCACTGTCTTCCCGTTCATCATCGATTTGCTTGAGCAGGCACCAGTAACATCTCCATATGTCCTGTCTCATGCTAGTAGAGCCCAAAGGGTACCTGCTTGCTCCAGGAACATAAAGAGCCTCAAACCATTCCATCAGGTCATGGGAATGAGGTCTATAATTGTTACTGGTATTTGGCATATCAAATACTACACGGGTAGCTTGCCAGGCTCTGCCGTGCGGGTAGCATACTCTTGTAGTCATCTCAAAATCCAGCATTAATTGATGAACCACGCGGCCGCAAGGGGCACAGAGCCGGGCTGTGATAGGCTGGTCTGCTGGGTGGAGTTCTGACAAGGGGGAAGTCCGGATGTGGAAAATGGAGGCCCTCATGGAGTGGGGGGTCGTCTGGCTTGTTGTGAGGCTTTGCTGGGGTGGCGGGCCAGAGACAGACATGGGGCAGAGCTGCTACTGGCTCTCCCTGTGCCCAGCGGCTTACGAGGCGCCCGGCAGGGATGGCGGGTTCTAGCCCTGGCCCGCCACTCCAGCAGAGCCTCAAAACAAGCCAGACTGACCCCCCACTCCATGAGGGCCTCCATTTTCCACATCCGGACTTCCCCTCATCAGAACTCCACCCAGCAGACCAGCCTGTCACAGCCCCTGCTAGCGTGGCCGCGGCGGCCTCAGGGTTCTTCAATAAGTGTTGGATATCAGATGACTACAAGAGTATGCCACCCGCACGGCAGAGCCTGGCAAGCTATCCGTGTCGTATTTGATATGCCAAATACCAGTAACAATTATAGACCTCATTCCCATGACCTGATGGAATGGTTTTGAGGCTCTTTATGTTCCTGGAGCAAGC